>JAVBJF010000778.1:0-51823 GCA_033439095.1 Pseudococcus viburni | reverse complement strand
AAAATTTTTCTTTTCCAATTTAAATTTTGAAAAAATGAGCAAAACAATCTACTTACATCCCACAGTGGAGCAGAATGAAATTTAGCCTGTCAAAATCCAATTTTTGGGTTAGGACGGTTTTCTAATGTGCTGAATCCGAATTTGGCAATATTTTTTTTCAAAGGGCATGCAAGCCCCCCAGAGGGGGGGAGAGAAATTTGAATTTCTTATTAAAATCGTGTTTGGTATCGAAATCATAGTATTTCAGCCCGCTGAATCCGAATTTGGCAATTTTTTCCTTGAGGGGGAAAGAAATTTGAATTTCTCAATAAAATCGGGGGTTGAGGAAAGGCACTGAAGGGTCAAATTCAAGAAATGAGTGAATATTTAAACTCATTTCCTTCAAAAACCTAACAAACACACGTCACACGTTATTTTTTATTTTTTTGAATTTTGACTTTATCAAGGGGGCTAATAGGAGGGGGGATCAGAGGGGTCGAACGAAAAAACTGAGTAAATAGGGCAATGCCAGCTGGTTTGTTTACATTCAGTTTGGGAGTCATTTTCTTATCACCTCAATGGAGAATCATATGGAATTGCATTTTTTGTTTGAAATAAATGAAAATAACTCAAAAATTTGAGTGAGAATATAGATGTTTGAGGTAGGGAAAATAATCTACGTTAATTTCTCTACAAGATGAGATAAGTTTGAAAGTCATACCGGCAACTGGACGAAAGTTATCAAAGTTCAAAGTTACAGAAGTGAGTTTTTATTGCAAATATTACGTACTTTTTCAACTTCACATTAAAATAACTCAGAATTTTGAGTGAGCACATAGGTGTTTAAGGTAGGGAAAATAATCTACGTGAAATTCTCTACAAGATGACATAGATTTGAAAGTTGTATCGGCAACCGATCGAAAATCGAAAGTTATAAAAGTTCAAAGTTCCAAAAGTGAGGTTTTTTTGCAAATTTTATGCATTTTTTCAACTTTATAATAGAATTACTCAAAATTTTGAGTGCGCACATAGATGTTTGAGGTAAGGAAAATAATCTACGTTAAATTCTCTACAAGATGAGATAAGTTTGAAAGTCATACCGGCAAGTGGACGAAAGTTATCGAAGTTCAAACTTACAGGTTGCCGATGCAACTTTCAAATCGAAATCATCTTGTAGAGAATTTAACGTAGATTATTTTCCTTACCTCAAACATCTATGTGCGCACTCAAAATTTTGAGTAATTCTATTATAAAGTTGAAAAAATGCATAAAATTTGCAAAAAAACCTCACTTTTGGAACTTTGAACTTTTATAACTTTCGATTTTCGATCGGTTGCCGATACAACTTTCAAATCTATGTCATCTTGTAGAGAATTTCACGTAGATTATTTTCCCTACCTTAAACACCTATGTGCTCACTCAAAATTCTGAGTTATTTTAATGTGAATGAAAAAATACGTAATATTTGCAATAAAAACTCACTTCTGTAACTTTGAACTTTGATAACTTTCGTCCAGTTGCCGGTATGACTTTCAAACTTATCTCATCTTGTAGAGAAATTAACGTAGATTATTTTCCCTACCTCAAACATCTATATTCTCACTCAAATTTTTGAGTTATTTTCATTTATTTCAAACAAAAAATGCAATTCCATATGATTCTCCATTGAGGTGATAAGAAAATGACTCCCAAACTGAATGTAAACAAACCAGCTGGCATTGCCCTATATTCGAACTCAGCGCCTTCGAATTAACAGAAATTAATGTGTTACTTCACTTTTAATATTTTTTTGAATTTTGGCCACAATTGAGGTCCCTGTGTCCCCCTGGGGTGTTCTGATCTCGTTTTGAAAATTTGTTAGTCGAAAAAAGAGTAAGAAGGGCTCTTCATTGTGATTTTGTCACATTTTTAGATGGCAGCCTCCATCTTTTAAAATTATCACGGAAGTTAGCTTTCACTACTGAAGTTCAGCTTTGAACTTTTCAGAAACGTATTTATCCATTTTCAATCTCCTATCAAGTCCCTTTAAAACCGCGCAAACAGATTTACTCCAAGTACAACCGATTTCAAGACATAAACCTTCAAAGTTGGATAAGTCGGCAAAAAAATCACAATTGCATGAAAATTATGAGCCCCTCCCCCGCTCCCTTCAGTGTTAAAAGGGAAATAATGTGATGGTTTTGTGAATAGATTAGGTATCAAGGGGAATTTGTAAAAAAAATTTCAACAAAATCAGGAGACTGACTTTATTTTTGGTTCAAGTTGATGCAGAATAGCCCATTACGCGGACAAAAATTGGCGAAATTAGGCCTATATGGAAGTTTCTGGAAAAATTGTGAATCAGTGCTCAAAGTACTTGTCTAAAGTAGTTTAATGCCGCTAAAAACACCGCGGACATTTTTGGACAAAAAAAGTTGCTGACCATAAAATATCACCAATTTAACATAAAATTGTACTTCTTTTTTTTTTCCATTTCGCTCAACTTCACCACTCAATTGAAAAAATAAATAATTCACTCGGTAGCTGATGAAATTACCTTTCCAACAATATACAGGGTGTCCCGTCCCAATATGGACACCCTTCAACCAGTAGTAGTGCAACACATACTGGGTCGATGTAAGTAGGTTAGCCTACCATTGGGATTGAAGGGGCAGAGTTATGCACATCGAAAATTTTTTCTTTTTGAATTTTGCTTGGCATTTTCAACTGTGCGCTATTAAACAACCAAGATAGGTAGGAGGTTGCGCTTTGCGGCAACGTGTAGCCTACTTTCTCTAGAATTTTTCAATAGACGTTATCATTGAAACGTCACAATAACTTGGACCAATCAGAGACAGGAAATATCTGGGCTCTGATTGGCCGATTCTATTTTTGGGCGCAAATTTCCGTAATTTTCACGGGTAACTCCGAAATGAGGAAAATTTTAGGAAATTTTATTTCAAAATCGGATTCTACGGGCTAAAAAACCTATAAATCATTAGCGCATCAACGGTTTGCATGCTTTATCTCGAAAAAAATTGAGATATTTATGACTATTTTTTGAATTTTTCAAAATAATTTGAAAAAAAAGTAATTTTAGACATTTTTCATATTAACTTAATTGAAAGAGGATAAAAAAAACTTTCAATTGGTACCATTACCATTCGATTTCATGCATTTTTGAAAATCGCAAATTTTTTCCCATCAAATTTACAAAATATCAAAGTGGCACGAAATCGAATGGTAATGGTACCAATTGAAAGCTTTTTTTATCCTCTTTCAATTAAGTTAATATGAAAAATGTCTAAAATTACCGGTACTTTTTTTCAAATTATTTTGAAAAATTCAAAAAATAGTCATAAATATCTCAATTTTTTCCGAGATAAAGCATGCAAACCGTTGATGCGCTAATGATTTATAGGTTTTTTAGTCCGTAGAATCCGATTTTGAAATAAAATTTCCTAAAATTTTCCTCATTTCGGAGTTACCCGTGAAAATTACGGAAATTTGCGCCCAAAAATAGAATCGGCCAATCAGAGCCCAGATATTTCCTCTCTCTGATTGGTCCAAGTTATTGTGACGTTTCAATGATCGGTTCTATGCGATTGATAATTTTTGTAGGTGAACTAGGGTGGGTGTACCGCACCAAATATTTGAAAAAATCGTGTCAAAAAGTTGATGATTTTTAAAAAATTTGGTAATTACTAAAAAAGTTTCCCTCTTCTACTACCATTATTAGTAGTGTTTCTGAAAGAAAAAACTTCGATCTTTCCAATGGCGCCAACCCCACTCTTCTGTCATGCTCCAATCAAAAGTCACAAGCGTCTAATTTGAATAAAAACACAAGAAAAACTTAATTTTTTTGATTTTTCAAATTTCAAAAATTTATATCTTTGTGACAAAATGAGATAGGCTGATGGGGTTTGCAGCATTGAACAAACCAAGTATTACACCCCACAAAATATTAATAGGATTTTCAAATTTTACATTAAAAAAATTTTTATCAAAAAAAATTTGAAAAAATTTTAGCAAAAATTTTTTTATTTGTAAAATTGAAAAATATCATTCCTACAATGTGTAGTGTGATGCTTGGTTAGTTCAATGCTGCACCAAAATTTTAATTTCGAGTAATAACTTGCAAAGGTAAAATTTATTTAATGCGGGGTGCTGATTTCAAATGTGATCTTAATTTTTCGATTTAAACCCCTGTAGACGCTCCTGATGGCATGAGAGGGCATAGAGTCTCAGAATTTTAAACTTCTTTCCTCCTTTCCATTTATAATACATTTTTTTACCAACTTTTTTTATTCCAATGGAATTTTTTTTTCATTTTTTTCGTCATTTTATTTTTTTACTGACTTCAAGTTTTATTTGAGAGAAAAATTAATATTGGTTCGTTCATTAATAAAATTATGCTAGTTTATATGAGACTAAATATAGACTGAAACTGGAAAAGTCGGTTACCTTAGGCAGGATGCGTAAGGTGTTTTTGATTCCACCTATTTTTGAAGTGTTGTGGTACCTATATTTGTTTTTTTTTTTTTATTGGAGGTCATATGCCCTACTAGAAATTCAGAGGTTCAAACAAGAAACACAGCGAGCGTATTTTTCAGCAATGGTTCTACTTTAGAGCACCCTTGCTTACTTTTCAAATTCCTTAGCATCGGGGGAGGGGGAGGTGAGCTAAATTTTTTTTAGAGAGAAATTCAACTCGTACTATATCACAAATCAAAAAAATTGGCGTAATCGAAAAAATTATTTTTTCCAGGTTCACCAATACCTACATAATTGTTTGATTTAATCGAGTGTTCATTTTACATGAAGTAAATGAAATAAATTGAACAAGTTTTTATTTCAGACATTCGTGTATTTATCTGCCTTGGGCGCCTTTATGGAACGTGACGAAATTGAGGAAAAAGTGTATAAATCTCATCTCGAATATGAAGATTTACTGTATCTTCTTAAACTTGATAGAGTATTGCCAATGGACAAACATGACAGAAAAAGGTAAACCATTATCAAGCACGAATTCTCCCAAAAGGCAAGGATTGCCTATTCCATTCAACCAACTTATTTATTAAATGTATTTTTGACACAGAATTCTTGGAAATAAATTAACCATGTACGCGTTGACAAAAGCAGCTGCTGAAAGTATATTCACCCGAGAAAGGATTTCCGTTCCGGTTGTCATATTCAGATTCCCTCTTTGTAATTATACCTCAATCTTAGTATAAAATATGTATAAACCAAGGTCTCAAAAGAAAATGAAAAAAATCATCTAATTTTTGGTTCGTCCATTTGAAGCATTTCCATGTGTGAGAGAACCTATGCCCGGATGGACAGATGGGTTTTATGGACCAAATGGTATATTCGCATTGCCTGTACTTGGCCTGTATCCGGCTTCATATTGGGAAAATGATATTACTTTTGATTATGCTCCCGCCGATTTGGTAGTAAATGCTCTACTTGCGGTGATTCAGCATTCTTACAGCGAGTAAGAGATTGCGTTTTTCAAAAAATTTCAATCGTGTTGGTGAATTTTGCGTGGATATAGTTGATGCACAGGAACCTAATTTTTCATAATTTTCCAGATTTCAAAAAATCAAAGGCGAAATCAGGGAGATATCACCCATTGTGTATAATTATAGCACTAAACATCATAAAAATACGTTCCATTTTAATGATTTGACGTTATACATGAGAGACAACACAGGCCCAAATTCTGCCCAGCATCGTTTCTACTCGAATAAACTTCGATTTGTTATATACAGCGTCGAGTTCGGTTATATTCCTGCGTTTGTTATCGATTTGATTGGCATTGTATTGGGGAAAAAATCCAAGTTAGTAGCATGGTTCGGTTACCTACGTATGTATTTTCCATATCCATCAGTATAAGGTGAAAAAAAAATGGATTTTGGTGAAAAAAATTTGAGACTCTCAGTCCCAAGGGGGATGAAGACAGGAGGACTCAGGCCGAAGCTATTTTTGTAGAAAATTCGTTTTTTTTTTCACTTTTGGGTAGTTCCTTCAGCTGGGAACCTCGGTCATCCAACTAAAAATTTGTGATTAAAAACATAGTTCAGTAATTTTAGGATTTAACCCTGAAAAAATTCAACCCTGATTTTTTTCATGTTTTCTGTTCATATCTAATGTTCTACTAAACAACATACTACCCCCAAACCGACTTTTCGAATAAGCCTCAAAATTGGAAAATGATTATGATCAATCTTGTTCTACATGACATTTCCTATCAGAAAAGTTCTGTTTTTTTAAACTCTCTCATTTCTTTGGGCAATAATTAAGGTTGAAAAATATTTATTTTTTTAACATTTACAGTAGATATTTTTTGAAATAAGCGAAACTACGTAGCTGAAGGTAGCCAAAATTTTACCAGTGAAGAGTAATTTTTTTATACACATCAGGAGAGCATTCCAAAAAAATTCGTAGCAAAAATTTCATCCCCCTATTTCAAAAAAATACTGTAAATGTTTGAAAAATACAGGGTGGCTCAGTTAAGGTGTGAAATATTGAAACCTCATATTCTACTTATCAATACGAACAAAAAATGTCATATTCAACATGGGCCCAAAACGCTTTCTTTCTGAGATATTGCCGAGTAAAGAACTGGAAATTCGGCAACGTTGCGCATCGCGACTCCCGTAAAATGTTGCGTTTAACGAGACGAGCGTCGGGGTTACTTACGCGGAAGTTAGTTACAGCGTTGCCACAAAATAAATTATGCTGGGATACCTTCCATTTTTTTGATTTTTTAGAAAAAATGTTTAGGCGAATTTTTTTTTATATAATAATGAGGAATCATGAGAAATCATTAAATTCGATTTTTATTGTAATTTTGTGGGATGGTCGAAATTTGATAAATTGATTACTCAGCATCCAATAAATAAAAAAAAAACAGAAATTTGGATTATTACGTGTTAAATAAGTAGTACTACCCCTACAAGTGAAGAAAATTTCAAAAAATGATTTCTTGTTCTTGTTCGACCATTTTTCTGGTACAGAAACATATTTTTTGCTTTAAAACACTTACTTATGAACCAAAAAAAAAAATTGGTATACGTTTCTATGGACCTCCTTTCACTTTTTCCACCACCTACCCCCCGAAAATGTTCACTGCTAGAGCAAAAATTGCCAATTTTGGGTGAAATCTGGGCCCCCTTTAAAGGCGAATAACTCAGTAATGAAGCGTTTATGACCCATCATGTATATAACATTTTTTACTCCAAATGATAAGTAGAATACGTGGTTTTAATATTTCACACCTTAACCGAGCCACCCTGTATATGTTTTTCATCCTTTATTTGTGGTCAAAGAAATGCGGGGCTTTGAAAAAAAAACGGACTTTTTTAATAGAAAATTACACGTAGAACTAGATTGTTCATCACCATTTTTCCGGTTTCCTGGCCTATTCGAGAGAATATTCGCGAAAACCCAGTTTTCAGCCAGTATTCACCGCTCCGCTGGGGATAATGGACGTTTCCGGGGCGGGGGTGGACAATTTAGAATGTTGTTTGGTAGATCATTAAGTACATATAACAGAAAGCACGAAACAGAATTAGGGTTGAGTTTTTTCGGAGTTTGGTACTTTTTTCTCTAATTCGACTGGACTGTAAGTCATTGACTTTAAAATTGGATATCACTTTTTGTTCTTCAACCGGAGTTAAAAAATGCAGATAAAGAATTGGACAAGGTGTCTACCGCATGTAAAGAATAAAAATTCCTATCTGTTTCTATTTTTTTCTTGCCATTTTCATACCCCTTCTTTTTCTTGCTCCAAATTTGTCCAAAAAGAACACCTTTTTTATCCCATCATTAAAAAATTCAATGAAGAGTAAAATCTTGAAAATTATCGCTATTCTTGCTTTTCACCGTAAAATGATGATAAAATTCTCGAAATTTTCAGGATTTTTTTGCTACTTAAATAAAATTTTGGCCAATTTCTGGGTTTCTTGATTTTCTTGATTTTCTTGCTAGTAGGCACTTTGATTTGAGAAATTATTGATTGTAACTAAATTCAAATCGCTCACTAAAACTCTGCAAAAAAAATTTTTGATCAGAATTTTCAAAAATCTTCATTTTAATGCTGCCAACTGGGTTTCGATTTATGAAATTTTTTGAAAATCTCAGCTGGCAGCGCGACTACAAGAAAATTTAAAATAAAAAAAATAGGTATTTTGAATAACAAGAAAAAAATAGCTTACTTTTCAAGTCACTGAATGAAGCATTTGGATTTTATGAAAATCGGGTAAATCAAGTTTTAGAAAAATATTATCAAAAATAACTTAGGTGACCAAATATTTTTCAAAAATCTTCATTTTAATGCTGACAACTGAGTATTGATTTATGAAATTTTTAGAAAATCTCAGCTGGGAGTGCGGCTACAAAAAATTTCAAAAAAATCAATAAAAATAGGTATTTTAGATAACAAGAGAAAAATGGCTTACTTTTTAAGTCACTGAATGAACCAATTGGATTTTATGAAAATCGCGTAAATCAAAATGCTGTTGTCAGCATTGCGATGAAAAGTTCTGGTAAGTGGTAACACAATCCAAAAGTGTTAAAAAAAACATGTTTTTTTTTTTAAAATCACCCCAAATTGGAGCTTCATTGCGGCTGAGAGATTAATTTTTTTGAGAGGAATCTTACTCAAAACAAGTAATCACACCAATTTTCGTTCTTTTTTCACTCCATCCTGATAGGTACTCGTACGTAGATGTACGTACCTACATTACAATATATTGAACTGAAATTTCATTTTAATCATTAGATTTTTTCAAGCATATGGTAGCCTGGTTGAATCAAATTATAATCTAGCCAAAGCCAGTTTGATATCTTCCCAAGTGAATACCAATAACGTACAAAATTGTTGGAGAAATTTAAACGCTACCGATAGAAAATTATTTTCGTTTGATTTGAGCGAAGTTGTGTGGGACGAGTATTTGCCATTAATTGCGAATGGGTTGCGAGAATATGCTCGAGGGCTTCTTGAGAAACACAAGAAATTACGATCGACGGTGTATTGGTAAGTCACTTTACAGATACCTGCTTGTATGTGAGTGCGCAGTCTCTATTACGGGGTTTCGATTTATGGCTGAAAAAAAACTATATTCTGTTTGAATTGATGTTCTAGGATACCCAAGATACAAGTAGCATTTAAAGTGTTGCAGATTATACTGGGTTCATGGTGCGTTTATTACGTTTTAAAGAAATGGTTTTAATTATTATATATATCTAGCATGTTCACACAAACTGTCGCAGAATATAAAAAGATACCTCCTCGTTCCCTTTCCAGTATAATTTGAGAATTCAATCCTCGATTATGTGTACACTGCCGTGAAATATTTCCTTACATACTTGAATGTAATAACACAATGATCTCATACGTGGGTCAAAATATTCATTAAAGCAATTTAAAATTCCAAATGAAACTATTTTGAATTTTTTTTTTCATTTTTTTCTTTCCGGAAAAGTTTTAAAATACAGAAAAAATATTACCTACACATTGTTATTATTGTTTGTTTTCATTGTAGGGTCATTCCACGTCAGTTCGTACGCAAAGTGGTAGGGTGGGTCGGCGATTTTTTTCATTTTTTTTATGTGGATAAACCTCGATGAGAGATGACGAATGCCGCAAACCGCAGCTCTCAAAATCTTTTTGGAGGGCTGCCACGAGCATTTAAAGTTTTGAGGTAAAGTTGGATATGGTAAAATTGGGACGTGGATGACTCGAAAACCATGATGGGTTGAAAGTTGAAACTTTTTCCAATGTGTAGGGCCTTTGAAGAGCTTTTCGACGATTTTTTGAAAATCAGTGTTGCCACTTTTTTTAACACGAAAAATTAGCTGTAAAAGTTAAAAAATGACATTTCCCCATGATGTCAAGCGCCAAAAATTCTGAAAAAAATCTGTAAAGTACAACTTTACATGCTGATTAATATATTAAAAAATTGAGTTGACGTTATTTCGTATTTTCGAGAAAAAAAATTCCAAAGATTGGAAGAAAATACAATTTTCTTTTTCAAAGGTCAAAATTGTGTAAATTGATTTTTTTTTTGTTAATTTTACATCATATTCAAAGAAAAAGTCGGTAAAGGCATTTTAACTCCATTCAACACCCGTTAATATGTGTGGAAATGCAGAGTTATTAAATGTTAACTTCAAAAGTTGAAAAAAAAAACATTTTGGTATCAGGCGGTCCAGGGGTAACCAAATAAGAAATTCTGATATCAAAATGTTAAACAAGAATCCATTGAAAGTAGATCCAAAAAAATCATATGAAAATTTCGAAATCCACTAGTTTACTTCCTAATTTTTGGTGAATTTCCAAAAATTCAAATTATCTCATGATCTTGCGAACTTCTCAAATTGATTGAAAGCGATTTAGAGACGTTATGGAGACTCCAGAAAATTTTTGTGTTCTCCAGATTTGAAAAAAATCTATTAAAAAAAGTTCAAATAAACTTCAACACTTGATCTATCGATTAAAGGATAATTTTCAAAAATTTATAACTGCTGGATCAAATCCGTATGCCCCCCCCCCAAAAAAAAATTGTTTCCAAAAGTTGAAAAATTCTTTAAGAGATTTTCAGTTCCATTCGAATCTATTTCCAATGGATTATGTACGAGTAACATTCTACAACCTACATTTCCGTCGATCTAACTACCCAATGTGTTCCTACACTTCCTACTGAGGAACATAATTTTCAATTTTCGCCAACATTTTTTTTTCTGAAGAAAAATACGAATTTGACCTGGTAGTTACGAATTTTGAAGTCCGCAATTCAGGTAATCCGTGTTTGTAGGTGCCAAAATTCATTTGGGACCTTTTCGTAGGATTTTTTCAAAGCTGAAAAATGCTTAAATTTTGTGAAGGCTCTAGAACGACTCTAAACTACTTTCAATCGATTTATGAAGTCTAAAATATGGCTCATACCAAATTTCAACGTTATACGTCGATCAGATTAACTTTATATATTTAAAATTTTTACATGGCCAAGAAGTAATTTTGAACTTTAAAATTTTTTTTCCAAAATTCGAAAAAAAATTTGGTACGGGAAATTTTGTATGAGGGGGTTTCAAAATGTAATTTCGACAGATCTTTGTTCCATCTAAAATTTTCCATCTTGTTAGTATAAATGTTTTTACCTACAAATACCACTGGCATCCATAATTCACTTTTATTCCCTTTTTCTGGGATGCTTTAAAATAAAAATCACTTCCATTGTCTTTTTAAAAAATTTTTACCAATAAAAAATCGACATAATTCTCAAAATGGTTTAAATTTGAATATTCCAATCGAAAAAATCATTGACAGTGATTCACGATCGTTTCTTCAATTTTTGGAAAAAATTTACAGTCAAGTATTTTTCTTTACTTTGAATAAAAATGACCAAAATTGGAGAGGGGGTAAAGATATGAAATCATTGGAAATGTTTTTTTTTTTTTGGGGGGGGGGGTTAAAAGGTTCATATTATTCATATTAGGACCATTTTAAAAACTATTCTTAAAAACAGATTATTTCAATTTTTTTTCAATGTTAACCTGAATTTAGACACAACTGATGTGTTGCTCTTGCTACCACCCTTCTCATTTGACTTTCAAAAAAATTGCGAAACGATCATTCCACTCTACAACTTTTATAAATGTTGATTTGAAATTTTTTTCGAATCTCAGTCTTCTTTTCTTATCCAAAAAAATTACTCAACAACTGGTTTCGAACCATCAAACCGATTCAAAAAGTTGAAGATCAAAAAATGAACTGTTTTCAATATTCTACACTTTTTTTGTATCTTCAGTTTTCAAGAATTTTTCAGTTACCAATTAAAACCAATTTAACCGGTTTCAAAAATGAGAATCTCTTCAACCTAATTTTATACATGCATAGCACAAATTACAAAAATTAACGTTTCATAATTTTTTGGACGCCTTGTAGGTGGGCCTAAAAAAATTTGCATTCTCAACGAAAATGTCAGCCAGGAAAAATCTAAAACTGTCAGAATCAATTGGCTTCACTCAACAAAAAATAAAAAGCACTTGAAATCTACATAACTTCTTGAACACACTATTCTTGATCATTACTCATTTAAAAAAAAAAAGTGATTTAAATGATGGTCGCTTACTAGACATGTACAAAATTCAATTAACGGTTTAAGCAGCGCAAACAAAGTAGGTAGGTATATACTCAAGTATTACGCCCTGAAATTATAATTTCATTTATTTATTCGAAACAATGATGCATTAATTATTCACCTGTTAGCTTACCCTACGCATTTTGGAATACAATGAAGTACATCTACTGTGCAGTAGATAGATACTAATTTTATTTTTGCGAAATACTTAAGAGTCCGGTAAGTATACCTACAAACCTAAATATCTAAATATGAACGAATAATTCTAGTCTAATTTAAATAAATGAAGCAGCTATCTAAGAATAAGTACATTATTATTTCTAATGATAAAATTATGAATACCCAAGAAAATTTATTTCAAGAACATTGTTGCATGTTTTGTAAAATGATTAACAACGAGTTATAATAAATCACGCGGGTACGTATATTTTAAAATCTACTTTTTAATTAATTGGGAGAACTTTTTCACCCCTTCGTGTCACGATCAATTACCTTTCCATCATCAGTCAGAAAGTAAGCACATAATTTATAGGCACATACCTAGGTACATAAAACTGTCCATATAATTGGGCAATTGTTTCATCGAGTCATCGACTCTTGTGCGCCAATCTATGTACCTGTAAACAAAAGTTTGGATGGTATTTTTAAATTTCTAGTGAAATTCTACTCCACTTTTATAGGTCATATGTCAATTCTTTGAAAATTCTCAAAAATTGACCCAATTTGAGGCTCAAGATCCCTATTGACAAAAATGCTAGCAAATGCTAGCAAATGCTAGCACATTGCGATAGCATTTTTGTCAATAGGGATGGATTAAAATTCATCAAATTTAATTTTCATCAATAATTTTGTTCTACTCGTGAAATTTTGACCCATTTTAGTAGGTCGCAGCCCAAGTTTCAGATTTTTTTTCATAACTTATTTTTTAATGAAACCCGACCAAAATAGGAAATCGCTAGTTTTTAAAACTTTGAAATTCCACCACGCGGCCTATTGTGCCGCATTGGGGGGCCCAGCAGTACCCCCTTGTGCCCGTGACCCAAGGAATGTGACATATATCTGGAGTCGGGGGAGTGTCTGTTATCAGAACGTGAAAAAATTTTTGTCCAAGGTCAAATTTAAAAATTGGGAAACAAGGGGGTTTTTAAACCTCCGCTCCCTATTGTGCCAGGGCCAAAATCCAGAATGCGGTTTTTTGGGACTACGGAACCCATACCTACAACAACCCAACTGATATTTTTATACAGCGAAAATGCACCTTCAATGAGCACTATTTGCCGCTTGGACTGTAGACTAGTATACGTATTCTTCGAAAATTACGCTTGCAGCTTTTTGAAAAAATCTCCAAAGCATTGAAACCAGACGGTTCTATAATCACGAGAGAACCTCGAGGTGAAAAGAGTTCCTTAGAATATTTAGAATTCAATATATGCCTTAGCCGTCCGATCAACGCCGACGATGAGATTTTCCTTTTACAAAAAGTAAGTATAAAACCCAGTCAATAAGCAGGGTGACTACTGCAATCCAGAAAGAAAAAAGTTGTACTACTTTCGTTCCTTTTTCGTACCAATGCCATCTCAACATAAGACCCCTGGGTTGCCAACTAACCAGTAGGCCGACTTTTATAAATAATTGTCTTCCATTAAGAATTCCTTTGCTCTTTAACCTATTAAAAAACGAAATACTGTAACTTTATTCACCTTCCACTTTTGATTCATGCGTTGTTGAGGGATTGAATGTGAGCCCGAGCAAAGCGAGTGTTTACTTTTTTCAACGTTGAAATTTCAGAAAAAAAAATCTTCAAGATAATCAGTATAGGTATGTATTTGTAGGCAAAATTTATGATTCATCAACTCGATTTAAAAAAATTGATATTTTTTTCAAGAAATGTGTCTTTTGAATGTGAAATTGAAAATTTTGAAAAAATCATATTCTCAATAAAATTTTGTAATTAATTAATTGCATAAATTTATTATGCTCGAGCGAAGCAAGTGCGAAAGTTTTTACAAAAAAAGGGTTCAAACCACGAAATGTGCTCCTTTCAAACACTCCAGTCGAATTCATCAGAAATTTTCGTACCTTCCAGAAAATTTCGTACAATTTTGGGACTTTTGCACCGCATTAATCAATTTCGTACCGTTTTCGTACCAGTAGACTTAAGAATTTACTGAATAGCCTAAATATTTATGTCACATATGTTACATGTAACCTTTGCGTGAAAACTAAATAAAAAAACCATGAGTAAGAAATGATTCATATTCGTGGATATCTGAAGTACAAAATGTTTTATCGAATATTAACCCCGTTAAAAATGAAGAATTTGTGGTATACGCCGAAAAAGAACCAACGAGTGGAATATTAGGATTCTTCAATTGTTTAAGAAGAGAAGAAACTGGAATGGCAGCCAAGTACAAAAATTATAATTCTCTTTTCGGCGAAGTATAATGCTACTCAGGCATTTCAGAAATTCACATTATTTCCAAATCGACAGTAGGTATATCTCCTTGTCGAGCTGGGGGGGGGGGGGAGATATTACATAATTTTTACGATTCCTGATTCTTTGATATGTGGGAGGAAGGGTATTGCAGGGTAAGAAATGTCAATTTTCATAAAATTGAAGTAAGGTCGAGAAAAATTTTGGAAATTTTTTTCTGAACATCTCGTAAACAGTTCAATTTTTGTACAAAATGTTTAGATAATTTTTCGCGTTACCTATCTGTCAAGTTATGTAACAGAATGGTTAACATATTCAAATTTTGATAAAGTTCTTGAAAAATGTTCCTTATCATTTCCTGTCAATATTAATGATGTTTCTGAATTGTGAATTTTTTTTAAGCTCCTGGCGCAGAATTCGCCGCAGTCAGTGGAATGGAAAAATATTCGCGAATTCAAATTGAGATAAATAAGAGAAAAAATTCTGTATGGTGATTAGTTTTTTTCAAAATTGGAGGCTTTCTTCGTTGCTTAATTGCAACTGAAGTAGCATTATGGTACCTTTTTCAACTTGTAGTAGAGAGGCGGATTCTGTGCCAGGAGCAGAAATAAGCAAACATTCTTGCTCAATTTCGACTAAAGTAGTATTATGGTAAATGGTACTTTTTCTACCAGTAGTAGAGAGGTGGATTCTGCGCCAGGAGCTGAAATGAGCAAATGTTCTTCAGTCAAAAACATTGTGCGATTTATTATATAAAATTGGTTGAATTTTCTTCGCAACTACCTCTTAGTTTGGACAAACATACGTATCTTTTTGTTCAGTCGTGATAAAGGGGCGGGTTCTGCGCCAGGAGCTGCAATGAGCCAACTTTCTTCATTCAGAAACATTGTGTGATCGATTTTCTAAAACTGGTTGAATTTTTATTCGCCAACTACTTCTTAGTTTAGACATTCGTACGTTTTTGTTCACTTATGATAGAGGCGGATTCTGCGCCAGGAGCAGAAATAAGCAAACTTTCTTTATTCGAAAACATAGTGCAAATTATGTTCTAAAATAGGTTGAATTTTTCTTCGCTAGTAAGTACTTCTTTGTTTAAACGACAGTATCTGTTTATTCCATTGTGGTAGAGGGGCTGGTTCTGCGCCAGGAGCTGAAATGAGCAAACGCTCTTCAGTTAAAAACATTGTGCGATTTATTTTTTAAAATTGATTCAATTTTCTTAGCTCCTACTTCTTGGTTTGGACGAGCATATCTTTTTGTTCAGTCGTGATAGAGGGGCGGGTTCTGCGCCAGGAGCTGCAATGAGCCAACTTTCTTCATTCAGAAACATTGTGTGATCGATTTTCTAAAACTGGTTGAATTTTTATTCGCCAACTAATCCAAACTTTAAAAAACATGAAAAATTTCCCAAGTTGGGACAACTTGCTAATTTTATTCATATTTTGCCAAGTTGAGAAAATTCACTATTATGTACGTAATTTCTCAAATTAGGAAAATATGAGTTGGTAGTTGGTACAAAAAGTAAATTTTCCCAACTTTAAGGTTGAAATGGCAAATTTTCCCAACAAAATGCTCAAAAAATCCCAAGGGGGTAAGCTACCCCCGCAACCCCCCTATGGATTCATTTCATATCCATTATACCAAAGTTTATGGAAAACGGTTGGCACAATAGATTGTGGTGAATTTTTGAAGTTGAAAAAACGCATCATTTTCGCCCCCTATTGTTTGAACTGAATTACCGAAAAAATTTTGGAATCTGGGGTTGCGACCTACCAAAATGGGTTAAAATTACACAAGCGGCACAAAGATATTAATGAAAATGTAATTTGAGAATTTTTGAGCAATTTTGAGCTCAATACTTATTGGGTTAATTTTAAAGTATTTTCCAAAAATTGACGTATGACCTATGAAATTGGGATAAAATTTCACCACAAACTTGAAAATGTTAACCAACATTTTTTTTGAGTATTTTACGAAAATTCTGAGCTTTGGCTAATTTTTTAGTATTTTTAGATAATTGACGTGTTACCTATCAAAATGGGGTAAAGTTTTACGAGAAACACAAAGATATTAGTCAAAGTGTAATTTGAACATTTATGAGCCATTTTGAGCCCAAAATCTGGACAATTTTAGTTTTAAGAATTTTGATTACAGGCCAATTTATGAGTATTTTCAAATAATTGACATATGACCTTTCAAAATGGGTTAAAATTACACAAGCTGTACAAAAATATAAATGAACATTTAATTTTTGCATTTTTGAGCAATTTTGAGCTCAAAATCAGGTTAATTTCAAGTATTTTCCAACAATTGACATGTGACCTATGGAAATAGAGTAGAATTTTACCAAAAATTTCGTTTACGAAAATAATTGAGTGTCCCGTTGTTTTTTTTTTTTGGTTGTTTATTTCTGTATACCTACATATTTTGTTCTAATCACATGTTTTATTCTCAAAAATGCTCGAATTTTTTTGGATTTTTGACGGAATTCATCGCCATTTGTAAAGGTTTAAAAACTGGCCAGTGCTCAAAATTTTCAAAAAATACTGCAAAAAAATTTTGGTCAACATTTTCAAGTTTTTGGTGAAATTTTATCCCAATTTCATTGATCATACTCGTTCGTCAATTTTTGGAAAATACTTGTAAATTGATCCAATATTGAGCTCAAAATTGCTCCGAAATGCTCAAAAATGCTCAAATTACATTTTCATCAATATCTTTGTACTGCTAGTGAAATTTTAACCCATACTCTTCCAATACAATACCTACACAGGATGTTTCATAGTTGACCGCGCTCCTTCCAACCAATGATTGGACAACTCGCCCTGAGCCCAAGTATGTATGTTTGCCTAACCTTTAAACTGCAGGGGCACGTTATGCTCTTTGACAATTTTTTTTTTGAATTCTGCTTGGCACTTTCTACCGAGCGCTACTCGACAGCCAAGATGGCTAGAAATTTTAGCTTTGCGTCAACGGATAGACCACTTTCTTCAGAATTTTTCTATGTTGTTGACAATTTTGTAGGTGAACTAGGGTGGCTGTACCACATCAAATTTTCAAAAAAACGTGAAAAAAAGTCGACGATTTTTTCTATTTTTGTAAATGACTAAAAAAGTTGTCTTCTTTGGGTACCATTATTAGCAACGTTTCCAGAACAGAAAACTCTGATCTTTCCAAAGGAGCAACCCCCACTTCCCTATCTTGCTCGAATCAAAAGTTAAGAGCGTTTAATTTGGAGAAAAATACATGAAAAAATACCACTTTTTTGATTTTTTAAATTTCAAAAATTTCTATTTTTGCGACTAAATAAGATAGGGAAGTGGGGTTAGCAGCGTCGAATTAAACAAGTATGACACTCCCCAGAATTGAAATAATATCTTCAAGTTCTTAATTTAAAAATTTATTGTCAAAAAACAAGTTGAAAAATTTTTTATTAAAAATTTTTATTTGTAAAATTGAGGTATAGGTATCATTACTATGTTGTGTAGTGCTATACCTGATTAATTCATGCAGCAAACTCCACCTCAATATCTCATTTAGTCGCAAAGATAGAAAATTTTTGAAATTTAAAAAATCTAAAAAGTGGTGTTTTTCTTGGGGTTTTCTCCAAACTAAACGCTCTTGAGCAGGATAGAGGTGTGGGGTTTGCTTCATTGGAAAAATCAGAGTTTTCTGTTCTAGAAACATTGCTAATAATACCAAACACGTTTTTTTTTTTTTGGAATATTTGATGTGGTACACTTACCCTAGTTCACCTACAAAAATTGTCAACAACATAGAATAATTCTATAGAAAATGTTCTATCCGTTGCCACGAAGCTCAACTTTCTACCCATCGTGGTTGTTGTGTAGTGCTTGGTAGAAAGTGCCAAGCAGAATTCAAAGAGCATAACTCAGCCCCTGCAGTTTAAAGGTTAGGCAAACATACATACTTGGACTCAGGGTTAGTTGTCCAATCACCGGTTGGAAGGAGCGTGGTCAACTATGAAACATCCTGTGTAGGTATTAAAAATGAAGTACTGTGTCATGATCTTAATGTGAATACTACGGTCAACAGAGGCGGTTCGAACACATTTTTTTTGAGGGGGAGGGGTATAAGGTTCAAAAATGCCGAATAAAAAATTCAAAATTTCTGAATAAGAATTCAAAAATTTTAGAATTTTTCGCAATGATTATACACTGAGAAAACAGTGTGGCGATATTGACTACAAATTGTGGAAAAACTCATCCACTCCGAGTTTGTGATGCTTTTCACCACAGTTGTGTTGTGGTACTTTTTTTGCCACAACTGTGGTACTTTTCACCGTAAATGTGGTACTTTTCACCACAAATGTGGTAGATACTTACTTTTTACCACAGTTGTGGCAAAAAAAGTACCACAACTGTGGTGAAAAGCATAACAAACTCGGAGTGGATGAGTTTTTCCACAATTTGTAGTCAACATCGCCACAATTTTTTCTCTCAGTGTACAGCAAAAACAATAACGGGGGAAACACAATTTTTAGAGATCAACGTAACAAGAACTTAAAAAGTGACATCGTGTTCAAAATTCGGTCAATTTTTAATCTTGCTCATTCCTGGAAATTATCCCTTGGGTTTTCAAATATATTTCCATTGTCAAAAGCTATTCTTGTTCATTCCATCTCATGAACAGCAAAATTTCTTGCATGAAAAAACAAATGACTCAGTCCTGCTCAGTGGCGTAACCAGAAATTTCTCAAGGAGGGGGTCCGAAATTTCACGATTTTTGAGAAATTGTAAGTTCACCTCCCCCCCCCCAATCAAATTTCCTTTTACTATAAAAACACAAAATTCAAACTTGATTAAATTTTCATGCGATTTGCATAGCACATTTAAGGAAAAAAACTGATGATAATGTAATCTTGGAACAAACAACTTACATAGGTACTAATTATTTTGGCCTTAAAAGCCAATACAAATACCTAATAAATCCAAGAATTGGCGTCAGAAGCTTTTTTGGGGAGGGTGCAAAGTGGGTATGGAGACTAGGAATATTAAAAGGGAACTATTTTTTGCATTGTTGATTCAAATAGTTTATAGAATTAGTAATTTCTTTCATGCCCGAGCGAAGCGAAGGTGAAATTTTAAGAAAATTTGATTTTTAATGCTTCAAAAAGGCATTTTTTACATAAATTCCTGACTATAATTATACATAATTATTAAATGTGATTTCTTTCATGCCCGAGCGAAGCGAGGGCGAAGCTTTGAGAAAATTAGATTTTTCATGCTCCAAAAAGGCACTTTTTCACGTAAGTTTCTGACGCCAAGGGGGGGTTCAGACCCCCTGGACCCCCCTTGGGTACGCCACTGGTCCTGCTCATGTCTGAATTTTTCCCTCGGGAATTTCATTGTACGTTGTTGGAAAAACTTATGAAATTTTCTTAGCCTACTTGATTTAGAAGATTATAGTTTCCATGTAGGTTGTACTTGGGGAAAAACTGTTTGCGGGGTCTGAATCTGAAAGATGATTAATAGGAAATTAAAAAACGGTAATCTCATTTTGAGAAGCTCAAAGTTGAACTTTGGTGGTGAAAGCTCAGCTTTCATGATGAGAACAAAAGATGAAAGCTACGATTTAAAAATCTGAAAAAATTACAGTGAGTAACCCTTCTTACTTTTTTTTTCAACCAACAAATTTTCAAGATGGAATCTCTGGACCCCTGGGGCGTACAGGGGCCCACAATTTTGACCAAAATTCAAAAAAATCGAAAAAGTAAAGTAACACATCGATTACTACTATAATTTGGAGGCGCTGATTTCGAATATTTACTTGGTTTTTTCATTAGACCCCTTTGCCCCCCCTAATTTGTCGAGATTTTTATGATTTTGCCAAAATACTTTAAATTTGTGAAATTTTGCCGAAATTGCCGACTGGTGACTGAAAATTGTCTGGGGGTATTATACCATTATGCCCCCTATCGCACCGCCCCTGACAGTGAAATGAGAAATCTCAATCTTAAATGAATCTTATACATACTAAACGAATAATACACCACCCTCATATTCTTATTGAAGAAATGTTGAACTCTACCGATACATAATAAACTTGATCTAAAAATATTCAACTATTTTATGAGGTTTAAACTCCTCAACACCAGAGATACTTTATTGAATGTTATGAAAATAATACTACTTAGTACTATGTACTTTTACTACCATTTTCAAATAAAAAAATTACACACAACACGCAAGACTACTTTATTCTGTCTTAAAATTCATTTATTCGCGCGAAATTTTACATGCACGTTTTGTCAAGGAAATCAGTTATTAAAAATTGACGAATAAGTAAATTTTGAATCACTGAGTGAAACGACCGTAAAAAGTGCTAATTGGGGTATTTTGACAATTTGAATACCTACTTAATATAGGTACTTTATACATATTATGTATATGAGAATTTACATAATTGTAAGTATATTTGCACAATTATATCTAATGATTGAATTATGTATCGCCCTGTGTTTACATCAAAAACACGGCGTCATGTCTAGTAAAATATTTGATTGGTTATGAGCTAATTATTCATGGAAAGCGTCATCTATTGAGAACCTTGATCACCCATCTCTAATCTCTTCATAAAAAGGTGCTCTCTGAATTATTGACCTTGACATTGGATGCCACTTTTTGTCTTCTGCAATGGGATTGAAGAGTCGAAGATCGCAAATTTGATGTATTTTATTTTTGATATTTACCTAATTCAAATCGCTCCTTCAAACACCTCAAAAGTAAACCAAAAATATCAGTACTCACCTAGAAAAATTTTATGTAACTTTTTCTGACAGTACTGTCAACAGGTGTAGAAACTCGAACATATTTTTGGACCAGCTTTGTTATTAATCACAGTTTTCAAACAGAGAGTTCATTTACTCGTATTTTTTTTGTAATTTTTATGAAGTATTGACAGCCAAATTAATACTTTTCATTGCCAAAATTAAAAAAAAAAATTGTTTCACACCTGCTAGCATCTAATTATTCTTGCTAAAATGGAATTTTGGCGATTCAGGCCCAAATTTATTCCGAGTTCAAGTTTTTTCAATTTCTTCGATTCTAAATTTTATTTAAAAAATTTTCCAGATGTACATTTTTTTAATTTTAATTTTCTCAAAAATTTTGAATTGTGATTCTTCCAATTTTATATTTTGATTATTTTTTTAAATTTCTTCCAAGTAACAACTTATTGTACTTGAAAGAAATTTTTTTTGATTTTTCTACTATAGCTGAGCTATTCTTGCAGGAAAATTCAGCTTTTTCTACAGAGGGATTATAAATAATACATTACCACTACTACTACTACTTTTACTACCATTTTTGAATAAAAAAGTTACACACAAGACTATACTGTATTCTGTTTTAAAATTTATTTATGGTATTCACGCGAAATCTTACATGGAAGTTTTATCAAGGATATCAGCTATTAAAAATTGGCGAATAAGCAAATTTTAAAATACTGAGGGAAACGACCGCAAAAAGTGCTCATTGATTGAGGTATTTTGATCCGTTGAATATTTTTTATACCCTATACATATGTATGTATATGAGAATTTACATAATTGTATATTTGCAAAATTCTTATTATTCCTATGATGAAATTATGTACCGTCGTGGGCGTCGTTTTTACATCAAGAACATTGTATCATGTCTGGTAAAATAATTGGTCATGAGCTGATCATTCATGGATATAGTGCCACCTATTGAGGACCTCGATAGCCCATCCCTCCATAAAAAGGTGCTCTCTGAATTATTGACCTTGAAATTGGATGCCACTTTTTGTCTTCTGCAAAGGAATTGAAGAGTCGATGATCGCAAATTTGATGTATTTTTGATATTTACACAATTTAAATCGCTCCTCAAACATCTCAAAATTGAGCCAAAAATATCAGTACTCACCTGGAAAAATTTCCGATGAAAATTTTATGAAACATTTTTATGCCAGTAGGTATGTAGTATGTACTGCCAACAGGTGTAGAAACTCGAACATAGTTTTGGACCAGCTTTTAAATCACAGACAATCAAATTAAATCTTGCACAAGCAGGAAGCAAGAAAAACTTAAAATTACCTGCTTTCAAGTGTTCCTGTGAGAGATTTGCAATAAACTGGAAACAAATTATGTGAAATTAATTACCTTAGAAATTGGAACACATGCAGTGAAACATTTTCATTTTAAATAATATAAAATGAAACACTTTGAATGGGTTTCTCAGGATTTTTAAACTACATTGTTCCCCAATTTTTCCAACTTTTTTGATTTTTTCAATCCATTGAAGAATGTTCTGCAATGAGTTGGGAAAATCAAATTGAGATATAGTTCTCAATTTCTTGTCTGAATTCCCAACTTTTTTAATTTTTTTTTTTGTACGTGTTGTACCGGTGTACAAAACGAGAAATATAAGTATGTACCTTAAACTCGTTTCGAGCGTAACTATACGTACCTAAATTCCGCTAAATCAGGGCAACAAAACAACGCACCACAATGCACACAAATACCCCACATCTCTACCCCACGAAACAATTTTCAAGTTGTCGCCAAAATATCCCACTTTTTGCCCAAATGTCCAAGTTTCTCCTCCTTTCTTAAAAACACGTGTAGCGCTCCTCCTACAGGTTAGAGAAAAAAATGTCCTACAAAAGTTGTTCCCCGACATCTGAGCTACAAATTACTCTCCATGGAAAATTGAATTCGGGGCCACCGGTGCCCCTCAAATTTGAAAAAGTGTTTACAAAAATCATTGATTTAACTCATCGAATAGGAAATTTAATTTTGAATACTTTTGGTTATTTACAAATTTTACTCATTTCTGAAACGTTTCCGTAAAAATGAAAAAAACGTGATTTTGATGATTTTTTTAAACGTTTTTTTCAAATTTGAGAAGCACCGGTGGCCCCGAATTCAATTTTTCATAGAGAGTAATTTGTTGCTGAGATGTTGGGGAACAATTTTTGTCGGATTTTTTTTTCCTATAACCTATAGGAGGGGAGCTACGCGCGTTTTTAAGAAAGGGAGGACCCTCGAAAAGGGGGAAGGGGTAAAAAAGGCATCTGGGCTAAATTTGTTTGTTGTAATGTCTAGAACACGAATAAATTTTACAGCTCAGTCGAGCGGATATGAAGTTGAGACCTGACCGGAAGGTGTTGACTGTATTGGAAGAACTAAAATAATTCAAAACTTTTTGTGATTGATTTTCTTAATTCACAAGTATTAGTTCAGTGGCAGATTGCATTTTTTTGGACATAAACGGCAAATAATGACAGAGTTGTGAAATTTGGTATGGTGTACAAGGACATCCTAAGAAATTTTTTGAGACGGGGAGGCAATCGCTAAATCCCATAGGAGGGGTGGGGAGAGGTTTAAAGGGGGGTTCAGCCCCCATTTTTTGAAATTGGGCTATCGGTCCAATTTTGGTGTCATTTTCATATGATTGAATCCCGCTGAGTTCAAAAATGTCATTACTTTCAAAATCCGAGGGAGAGAAGTCCCTCAAATTTGAGATTTCTCAACTCGTGTTTTCGCATTTTCCCTCAAAACTACCTAAAAATGACACCTTTTTCAACTTTGCACCCCTTGCCGACCCTCCAACCGAATTTTTATTACGATTTTCGAACTCTACGGATAGATTACCATACATATCGATCTTTTACAGGTTCACATACCCCTACTTTGAGTGAACAGAAGGGTCTAAAGTTGCTGAAATAGGGTCAATTTTGCACGTTTTTGTGTAAAAATCACGATCATTTAATTCTATACGAAATAATATTTATCGATCGAAGTTCTTAATACGCTGCGCTGTATGAGTAGTACAGGTCCAACACAATAAATTAAGACCCATAGGCACTCCGAATACCCCCCTGCAGGGGTGAGGGGGTCATTTTTGACTGCCACTTCGCCCAATTTTGACTACCTACTAAGAAAGTGAACTTTTGTAGTACCTACCTACTACCTACCTACCTACCTATTACAACTTTTTTCATCACGTAATCGCGGTTTAAATTACTGGATAATATTTTCCAATGTTTCTGAATCCAGATTAGTCAAAAAAAATTCATTTAGTTCAAGGGGGGGTGACTATTTTGGGGAAAGTGTAATATTTTGACAAAAAATCGATATACGTATCGAAATCTAGGTTTTTGAAGACGCTGATTTCAAATACGTTATCGAATTTGCAATTCAAACCAAGGGGTGAGCCGGGGTGAGCCTATTTAGGGGAGGGGGTACATTTTGACAAAAAATCGTCATGCGTATCGATATCTAGGTTTTCGAAGGCACTGATTTCAAATACGTTATCGATTCAAGGAGTGAGGTAAAATTGTGTTAAAAAATCAACCAACGTATCGAAATCTAGGTTTTCGTAAGCGCTGATTTCAAATACGTTGTCGATTTTGCGATACCTTAGATATTGTGAGTAATTCTACTTGATCAAAAAGAAATTTTAAAAAATTACACTTGATCAAAATTTACTTTACATTTTTCCAGACGTTTTCTTTTATTTTGAGAGAATTCGTTCAGAAATGCAAAAGTCCAATACGATCCCAGAATTTCCATAGAAATAAAATAAAAAACGTCGAATGTACCTAGTCAAATTCATAAATATTGTGAGTAATTATACGTACTATGTTAGTAAAAACTTTTATAAAATTGTTACATCCCTCCCCCTACATAGACTCGCCCTGCTTACCCATTGGCTTTAATCGCAAAATCGATAACGTATTTGAAATCAGTACCTTCGAAAACCAAGATATCGATACGCATGACGATTTTTTGTCAAAATGTACCCCCTCCCCTAAATAGGCTCACCCCAGCTCACCCCTTGGCTCGTTCGATAACGTATTTGAATCAGCGTCTTCAAAAACCTAGATTTCGATACGTATATCGAATTTTTGTCAAAATATTACCCTTTCCCCAAAATAGTCACCCCCCCCCCCTTGAACTAAATGATTTTTTTTTGACTAATCTGGATTCAGAAACATTGGAAAATATTATCCAGTAATTTAAACCGCGATTACGTGATGAAAAAAGTTGTAATAGGTAGGTAGGTAGGTAGTAGGTAGGTACTACAAAAGTTCACTTTCTTAGTAGGTAGTCAAAATTGGGCGAAGTGGCAGTCAAAAATGACCCCCTCAACCCCTGCAGGGGGGTATTCGGAGTGCCTATGGGTCTTAATTTATTGTGTTGGACCTGTACTACTCATACAGCGTATTAAGAACTTCGATCGATAAATATTATTTCGTATAGAATTAAATGATCGTGATTTTTACCCAAAAACGTGCAAAATTGACCCTATTTCAGCAACTTTAGACCCTTCTGTTCACTCAAAGTAGGGGTATGTGAACCTGTAAAAGATCGATATGTATGGTAATCTATCCGTAGAGTTCGAAAATCGTAATAAAAATTCGGTTGGAGGGTCGGCAAGGGATGCAAAGTTGAAAAAGGTGTCATTTTTAGGTAGTTTTGAGGGAAAATGCGAAAACACGAGCTGAGAAATCTCAAATTTGAGGGACTTCTCTCCCTCGGATTTTGAAAGTAATGACATTTTTGAACTCAGCGGGATTCAATCATATGGAAATGACACCCAAATTGGACCGATAGCCCAATTTCAAAAAATGGGGGGCTGAACCCCCCTTTAAACCTCTCTCCACCCCCTCCTATGGGATTTGGCGATTGCCTCCCGGTCTCAAAAAATTTCTTAGGATGTCCTTGTACACCATACCAAATTTCACAACTCTATCATCTTTTGCCGTTTACTTGTAATCTGCCACTGGACTATATGTGCTTCAAATCGATGAATTGCAAGCAAGTCTCTGCAATTTTTCGGTGTTTCATTACCTGGCAAAAATTAAAACATTTCAAGCGAACTGTCAATCAGATATCAACCCGGCGTGCAAAGATGTTGTGAGTCGCTCCCCAGAAGCACGATTTTTTGGCGATTTTAAGACGACTAGTCGCCGTTTTGTTTCTGGCTCGACGAACTTTACGTTGCACCCTGGGGTATTCAACTTATCACGGTAATATCGTCGAAAATCACCGGCGATTTTTCGAAATTTTTTGGCGATTTGCTAGCGACTCTATGAAACAAATCGCCGGCGTATTTTGCACAAAGGTTCCGCCTTCATTGATTATGATGATAAATGTATTCTTTAAAAGGTAATACTTTGATTATGATTGATTAAAATGTAGTTCTTGTGACAAAATTTGAATTTTAGTATATAATTGTATTCATGAGACACTAAATTCATTCCCATGAAATTAGATAAGCCATTTTGTCGCGAGCGAATAGTTTTACCGAATAATGAATTGAAAAAATTACTGTCATACTTTGCAAAAATACCAATTTCTCATCATTGTAATGTTTTCCCTAACGACATTCAGAGCTACTGACTCGTAATTATACACATACGGCAAAGCAAATGCACACCAATTGTGTTTACATAAGACAAAGAAAACAAAAATTGCATCAATAAACATGTGCAATTTATATGTACCTATTATTTAATTAATGGTGATTGTAGTCACTTATTCATACCATTTAATTCACAATTTCAAAATATAGGTGTACATATATAAATATTCGTTTACCTTACGTCGCTATTGCAGTTTATTCGATTCGAGAGATAAGTGCAAAAAGATTAGTTGTTAGGTTGAACACGTAAAAATGCCGGAAAAAATTGACGAAACTTATCATCATCCGGATGATATTGTTATTTCTGGAATTTCCGGGATGTTTCCCGCGAGCGACAATATAGAACAGTTCAAAAGAAATTTATTCGATGGAATTGATATGATTACTACGATTCCAACGAGAGGAAGATGTAAGTAACCTTACTATTTTTCTCACAATGAAGGTAGGTATCCCGAACGGTAGTTAGATTTTTGTTCGAACTTTGAAAAAAAAAAATACATCGAAAATACATCAGAAAAGTACCTCGTATCGAAAATTTCAGATGCTGAAATTCATTTCTTGAAATTGTCGAATTTTAAAAAATTCAAACTCCATGGGCGTTGCAATGAACGAAAAAAAAATGAAATTTGATATGTATCCTAATTTTCGACTTTCTGAATCTATTGGGAATGGTTTCGAAACGTTTCGGAGCTTACAGAAAATTTTACTCCAGTCGATCAAACAGATCGCAATTTAATGTGTAATCCACGTTCGTTGTTGTCTACGTCCAGATGGACTATTATTGTGAACTTTTTTTTCAACTCTAGAAAATTCTAAAATAATGTAAGTACGTACACACGTCTCTAAACCGCTTCCAATTAATTCGGGCGATTGAAAATAGAGTATTAGCAACGTTTAGCATTTTATAGTTTTTACCACGATGCATTCGTCGCCGGCGTATTTTTTGATTTCCGTCAAAAAAAAATTCAAACAAAAAATATAGATTTGAACCGGAAATTACGAAGTTTTAGGCTTTAATCGATCAAATACGTTACCTATATAAGAAATCTACGTTTTCAATATCAAACCACTTCATGGATTTTTTTTAATGTTGGAAAATTCCGAAATTTTCTGAAGGTTCCGAAACGTCCGAAAACTAATTCCAATCGGTTGACAAGAGGGTATATTATTATGTATCAATTTTCTACTTTTTTGGTTGATTAAATTAAATTTTGATATTTTACTGGGCCATGGGGTAATTTTTAATTTTCAATTATTTCTCAAAATTCGAAAGATTAATTTTAGAACCCGAAAATTTGGATTTGGAGGTTTTTAATGATGCATGTAATTTCAATATAAATTTTTGTTTCGATTTTAAATTTTATTGTGAGTTGGGATATCTTTCTTGTGGAGGCACATCGGACATATCTTCAAAAAAATAGACCAGGCATATATTTTCAATGATAGGAATGGATAGTAAGCATCTAAAAACTCGAACAAATTTTCTTCTTACGACTTTTTGTGAAGATTGAAGGGACTATTAGAAAAAAAGTAAAAAAAAATTTAATCAAGAAAAATGAACCGTGGGTACTTAAAAACCGAAGAAATTTTATTCTAATAGATCAGTCGAAGTTAAGAAAATTTGAAAATTTTGTGACTCTTGTTTAATAAATGATCTGCGGGATCTGATGTCAAGTAAGAAATTATAAAAGTGAAACTTATTCATTTTTCAAAGTACTATTTTAATTGCCTTGATTTACTCTTTTTTATACTTTTTCTGTAAAATTTTGAAAATAAATTTTGTTCCTTCAACTTTGAATGATATCGTGATACATTTTTTTCTCAAACTGAAGGAAGCCCTTAGTACAAATCCATGATTTCAAAATTTTTACTTTATTGAAGAACCTGTGTATATTGGGAGATTTTCAACTCCGATTCTATTACATATATCGTCCCTCTAATGCTAAAACAACGTAATTCCAAAACTTTATCTTTTTACAGGGGAGCTGAAAAACTGTTTTACCTACTTGAGATTTTTGAATTTCGCGGAGAAGGTGTTGATTTTACCATGTTTTTTTAGTCTTTAGAATGAATTTTCAATAATATTTTTCAAAATACCAATTTTTAATTTTTAAAATACGGCTTTTTATACTTAAACGCAGAAAACTTATCGAGTTACGCCAAATTAAAAATCGGTATTTTGATAAAAAAATAATTGGAAATTCATTCTTAACACTAATATAGCATATTAAAATCATTTCTCCATAAAAATTCAAAAATCATAAGTAATACCGTTTTTCATCACTCCTGTAAAAAGTAACGTTTTGGAGTTACAATAGTTTAGCATTAGAGGGACGATTTAATGGAGTTACGACCAAAAAGTTTCAAAAATTTTAAAATATGGAGTTACGTCAACACTTTATTTTTTTTCAATTTCAAGGATTTGTTTCACTTTTGGGTTGAAATGATGTTATCGCCAGATAGAGGACGTCCCAAAGTTACCATTTCAGCAAAAAAACAAAAATTTCTAAATTTTGGAGTTACGACCTTTTAGAATTAGAAGGATGATATCAAAAATTTGCCAAAATCGACAAACAAACTTTTTCAATTTACTGTACTTAATGTTTAATCTCGCTCGTGGATAAATTCAAATAAACACCAATTCATTTTTACAGACTATTTAGGAGAACAGATGAAAATTGTAGAAGATTGAAAATTCATAATTATTTGTTCAAAAATTTATTCTCTGGCTAATAGAAAAAATTATCTAAAATGTTACAGCGGGAAATCTAGTAAGGATGGGAGCAATAAAGACTACAAATCGGTTCGATAACGAATTTTTTCATATGGATAATGTAGAAACCGAGAACTTGCCCTGTAGTTGTAAATTACTGCTTGAAAGAATTGTTGAAGCCGTTATGGATGCAGGTAACTACTTATAATTATACGAGTATTTTACATGTAAATTTAATTCAGTTGAAAATAATTGATGGACGTACCGACTCGACAGCAGAAATAGTCTGGATTTCTCTCTGAGTCGACTCTTATTATCAAATATTATGTTCAATAGTTAATTTTCAATCCTTTTTACTTGGGTATTTTTCATAATTCAATAATTAAAATTAATAATGACTAAAAAAAGAAACGAAATACCTAGTATACCTAAGTATATTCCATTTTTTTTTTCAATGAATAATTAAACTTATCGCTTCATTTTTACAGAAAGTGAGTGTGTTTCGAATTTCATGCATAAGTTTTAGCCGAATTTTTGAAAAAAATCAATGCTATTGCTTTAGGCACTGATTTTGAATTATTGGCTAAAGGTGATCCTTATCCATTTCATGCATTTAAACATAATATTCCCGTCATTTTCAGCTCTCTAGCACCGAGCCCAATGAGTTAAATTTTATAAATAGGGTCCTCGTAAGAGTACAATTCCACCACAAAAATTTAAAAGGTCCAAATTGAAAACTGTGATCAGTCCCTGTTTAGTAGGAACTAGTTCTAAAACCTCCGTAATTATAATTACTGCTGCCTTAGTTCGTTTTCTGATTTTTTTGATCATTTTTTTATATTCTACCTCAAAATTAAAGCCAAAAATGTAATAGGTACCTATTCTGGAAAACCAAAATTTTTTTTTTTGGAAATTCGAAAACATGATATTTCGTGAAAACGACATTTCGAAAATTTCAAGCAAACAACATAAACACAAAATCAGTAAAATCACATTATTTATAATAACTACAACAAACTATCCATCAGATCTGCAGTTTTTTTCTGTTTTGTGTTGTAATGATATCAACCTACCAATCACAAAAAAGAATTTTCAACCACATTCCCAGACGACAATAGGCCAATTTGCACCCTGCCCTCAGTTCACGAACAGCTTCCCAGCTCATCTTCAAATTCTATTGAGGCGCCAAAACGTGAATTTTATTAAATGATTATGTAGTCCAACAGAAGTTCCAAACCAAAAATTAAGCTCTTATATAGCGACCAGCTTGCCATTACTTTTTTTGTGGTTGAAATGAATACCACAAATTCATTAACCTTGAAAAAAAACGTACCTCGGATTTTAACAGAAATTTGTTGATTAGGTTAGGTATCTGCTATGAGTGAAGGATCTTCAAAAATTTTCAACTTTGTAACCATAAGGAAAGTGACACAATGGATGTTCAAAGCGAGTCACCTTTAAAAAAAAAACACTTTTTTTTACCACTTTTGTATGTTACCACTTTCGAGATACTATGGCGACTCCTGTAAAAATGCAATTTGAGTTCCTACACTATCCTGATACATCAACTTTGAAAATACATAGATACACAAGGTGATAGTTTCACACATTTTTCAAAAGTTGGAGAAAGAGTGGGTAGTTAGGTAGATGTGTATGGATCTCAAAACGACCTGTTATAAATTTCACTCCTACCTCGACTTCATTCTTACCCCTCGTCAGTCGTCACTCTGCCTTAAAATCTGATTACCTATTCATGTAATCTGATTACCTATTCATGTTCATAAAATGTTTGTTGAAAATCCTCTTAGTACATAAGAATGTTATTACTTACTACTTACTTAAATATGATTTTTGACATTCATTTTTAATCCTTATTGTCGTAATTTCTAACATTATAATGTACACAGACTTTGATAATTTTTGTATTTTTTTCGGATGGCCGAATTAGAATTTATGTTTCACCAATGATTTTCAATGACCTTCAAGAAACTTCCAACGAAATTTCAAAATAATAATAATTTCACTATGCAAACTTTGAATACCTACAAGTTTGAATTTTGAATTTTTACGTTTATTTACACATTAAAAAAAAGTGGTTTTACAAATTAATTGATATGGTAATCTGTTTTTTTTTCTTTGCACGAAAGCAAATCATTCTATTTTATTTTTGCAGCGATGTGGTGTTTCGAATTATACGTAGGTAAAGTGATGTTGAGTAGAACTAAAATGATGTTAAAAGTGACTTCAGCACTGCAACTCAGAAAAAATTCACCCTCTTCAACAATTAAAATTGAAAAACTAACAATTTCAAAATGAAATTTCATGTAAAATGGAATTGCTTTGAATGTTTTTACTCATTTTTTGAAACAGTATGTTCTTCCTAGTTGCCCCCCCCCCATGATGAAAATAAGTACTTACAGCAATTCGTTCAAGAAAACAATTTGATGCACTTATTCGAGGAATTTTTCAAAATTTGTAAAAGTTATTGAAGTGTTTTTGAAATTATTAGAATACTATGGTTAGAACACTGTAAAAACTGTTCAAAATATTGTAAAATAAAATTTGCCTAAAAAATGGCAGAAATTTCAGAAAGAATCTAAAATGTAAATAAAAATGTAAAATTTGTAAAACATTCAATAATTTATGAATGACTTTTAGGTTTTTTAGTTAGTTTTTTTTTTTTTTGGGGGGGGGGATTATCATTTTTGGTACACCTGCATCATAATTTTTGATGATCGTTATTGTGGAAATTTTTTACTGCTACACCTAAGCTTTACTTATAATATTTTGAACATTTTTCAATCATAAGTACTTTTTAAAGAACTGAATAAATCTTGGAGGGGGGGGGGGGTCGCATTCAAAAAAATAACATGTGAGCCTGGATATAGAAACCACCCTTAGGTGTAAAAAATTGGTTTTTGAGTGGAGGTTCTCCTTTGATTCTAAACCTTCTGAAACGCCCAAAATCAGTGTCAACTCAGAAATCAATTTTTTACACCTAAGGGTGGTTTCTATATCCAGGCTCACATATATAATTGCACGCGACCGTAGGTTGTCAGCCAAATTCTATATATACTCAAAAATTTTCAGAAATTTCCAAAAGTTTAAAATTTTTCTAATATCCTTACTAATTGACTTATCAAAATTCTAATTGCAGATTCGTGCTTAGCTACACAAAATCCACCTTAGCAAAAAAAATGAGACTCCTACAACAAAATTTTTGAAAAAAATTGCAAAATTTTCTAAGCCATTGCAAATTTTGGAAAAGTTTTTCTGTTACAAAAAAGTCTGGCTTAAATAAAAATTTTTGGTGTCAAAAATTTTTGTTCAAGTTGATAAAATGACAAAAAAATTATGGGATAAATTTAATTCTGTGCATAACCAAATTTGGTACAGGAAAAAATTCCGACCAGTACACCTCATTCTACTCATCACCAATTAAAAAATGGGCCTGCGTTTGTCCTCGCGACTCAATTTCTAAGTGGTGCGCACTCTGGTGGAAGTTTTGAAAACAGGTGGCTCACTTTGTATGTAGAATTAACCCATTCAATCTCAGCCATGGCTGAGAAGTACGGTGGCTCACTTTGTATGTAGAAATAACCCGGAAAAAAAAAATTGGATCTGATTGGATCTGATTGGATCCAAAAAATGGCGCGATCCAATCGGATCCAAGTGGATATAGTAAGTATAGATACAAATAAATCCAATTAAAGACATTTTTCTCTTTAAATTGAAAAAATTTGGATCCAATTGGATCTAAATTCAAGGAGAAGAATGTCTTTAATTGGATCCAGTTGGATCCAAATAGATCCAATTAGAGACATTTTTCTCCTTGAATTTAGATAAAATTTGATCCAATTGGATCTTTTTGGATCTAATTGGATCTAATTGGATCAAAAAGAAATGTTATCCAATTAGATCCAAAAAGATCCGATTAGATCCAAAAAGATCCAATTGGATCCAAATTTTTTCAATTTAAAGAGAAAAATGTCTTTAATTGGATTAATTTGGATTTGTTTGTATCTACTTATATCCGCTTGGATCCGATTGGATCGCGCCATTTTTTGGATCCGATTGGATCGCGCCATTTTTTGGATCCAATCAGATCCAATTTTTTTCCCCGGGAACCCACAAAGTGACTCACATGTACGGATATTACTACCTATATATGGTATATGCAATTGTATTTCTGGTCAAAAAAATTCAAGTTATGGAACTTTATTGAAAATTCAGAAAATTTTGCATTTTTGAAGTCAAAAAATTGAAGAAAACTTCATTTCAGTCAGAAAATTAGCAAGAGTATTTTTTTCGATTAAGTAATAGTTTTCTTAATCAAACAAAGACAATGAATCAAAGTTGGCTTATAAAAAAGAAAAAAAATCAAAAATTTATGACTTTGATGAAATTTTTTCTGACTTTTTTCAACTCGAATGTAAATTTTACCTATTTTCCTCTCAGAACGGTAATTCCCTTCAGAATAAAAATCATAATTTACGAAAAATTTTAAACTCGAATCCCAATTTCCCCTTGATACCAGTTTTAAAACGCGTAACGAAACACGGTATGCACCGTTCGCAATATACATATACCTAGTATTGTACACAAAGTTTGAACAGCAGGTTGCGTTGTAGCGTTGCAGCGTCGTTCACAATGTACCTTATAATGTACTTACATACCATAAAATCAGTTTTATGGGCTCAAAAATAAGACTTCGTTTATTCAAAAGTAATAATTTTCCCGCGTTATTCTGTGGTCGTCCTTTTAAGAGTTAAATTCATCTTCACCCTATTTTTCATCTTTGTAAAGCAGGGGAGAAAAGTTTCAAAATATTTTTCCTGAGATGAAGTCAACGGGAAAAGTTTACCTAACCCATAAATATCATCGACGGCAATTACTTTTCACGCTTCTGCAATTTTTTGAAAAATATGCACAATACTTTTTTATTAGGTAGTTTGAAAAAATATCCCAGACCAGGCGAGGGAGTGATGAAAAATCATTGTCGATGTTCTTTATAAGTTATAATATATTTAGGTACTAAGAACCGCATTTCAGAATTTGTTCGATTCTTCATCAAAGATGGATCGAAATTAATGTCAAGATATAATAATGAAAAAAACCACAATTTTTCAAGGTTACAATCTGGAACAGATTAAGAATAAAAATATTGCAGTTGTTTGCGGACACTTCGACGGTTTTTCGCAAGAGAATAACAGTGCAAAATTAGAAGAAAACGCACCAGGACCCAAGCAAACGCATTTCCTACCCGCTAATTCGGTTTCTCGCTTTTTCGACATTACAGGTAATTATATCTCAGTAGTTGTAAATAGAAATGCCCAGTTCTCATTTTTTTCTGAATCCCCCCCCATCCCCCACTAAACAAACAACACGGAGTTTCGACAATTCTCTTAGTTGAAGTGTATAGAATATAGGGAACTGAAGCGGACGTTTGTGTGCGTGAAAACTGAGTAAACGCCGCGAGTTTGTGCGTAAGTAAACAATCTCATTTGGTCTCAACTGAAAATGGCTTCCCATTGGATCAAATGAGAAATTGAAAATTTTCAAGTTCAATTTTCTCCATATTCAACGCTGCGATTTTTTCGAAACATGAATATGTTAGAGAAGAAACATTCCTCTTTAACACACTATTTTTTCAACATTATTCCTGCGTTAAATTTTAAAAAATTTGAATCCGAAAATTTGAATTTTCTCATTTGATCCAATGTAAAATATTTTTGGTTGGGACCAAATGAGACTGTCTACAAACTGGAGCCAATAACAACAACATTTTTTTGACGTCACGCTTCAGTTCCCTATAGAAAATAAAACAACTAAAAACAAGGCAACTACTCGAGGTGTGACATACCGAAAAATAACTCGCCCTCATATGGCATTTAGAAGATGACTTTTATACCGCGAACTACCTTCGCTATAGGCCATCTGGAGATGGAATAGTCATCTGGATCCGCGAGTAATACCTCGAGAATGAATTTTCACTCATAAGTATACCTTATGTGTAAGAAATAAAAAATTGAAATAACATCCCAACCTATGGTGTTTAGGATGCAAGTTATTTGGATTTTTGTAATTTTTTCGATGTATTAGACAATTTTTCGAAATTCAACCCCTCATAACTCCCCCCCCCAGTCAACTTCAGGGGCAAAAATTTTGGCCGCCGAAGTTTCTTGTGATGCTCTACAAGTCTGTAAAAAATTTTGACGTGTCACACCTCGAGTAGTTTCCTTGTAAGTACCTATTTAAGGTTATTTGTTATAATAAAAAACTGCTTTACTCAATTACATTAAAAATCCTCATAAAAATCCTCAATTTTTCTGGAATTGAACCCATCAGACAACATGATATACCATGTTATGTAGCTGAAACATGAACGAAAAATTATTTTTTTACAAAAACAAAGAACTGGTGGTAGAGGAGTGAAGAAAAAAGGCTCATTCCATATCAACTCGACCAGGTTTTGACCTTGGGTCTTCCGATTTCGCTCAATTTTTTTTACGAGTTCTCCTCGATGGTCTAATGAAGCAATCACAGTCATTCCGATCCTAATCCTTCAGGAGGGTGGGGGGGGGGGCTCTTGTAATTTTCGAAAAATTAGGATTTTTTGCGAAATGGCTCAACTTTGAAGGATAGTCCAGGAATTATAGCAAAATTTTTACGCGTTGTTCTCAAAATTGCGATATTCAGCTTACAGTGGGGTTAAACTTTTCCAAATTTGAAAAAATTTGAAAAAATTGGTAGTTTTATATGTTCATACGGGGGTGGCTCACAAGTTGCCGGATGCAACTTTTGACAGTATATTTTTGAGCCCATTCTAATTTAAAATTACACATAAAATTACCAATTTTTTCAAATTTTTTCAAATTTGGAAAGTTTAACCCCCACTGTAAGCTGAATATCGCAATTTTGAGAACAACTGAATCCGCCAAGTTTATAGGAAATTTCACGTAGAACATTTTTTATTTCACCACTTTTCCCTCTCCGACCCTTCCTTTCGGTGCTACAGTCAAAAAACGTATATCCGCAGAGGTTGTTGACCCCATACGGGGGCGGCTCACAAGTTGCCGGATGTAACTTTTCACAGCATATTTTTGAGCCCATCCTAACTTCAAATTACAAAAAAAATTATCATTTTTTTGAAAAAATTTTTTCAAGTTGAAAAAGTTTAACCCCCACTGTACGTCGAATCTCGCAATTTTGAGAACAACTGAACCGGTCAAGTTTGTAGGAAATTTCACGTAAAACATTTTTTATTTCACCACTTTTCCCTCTCCGACCCTTCCTTTCGGCGCTACGGTCAAAAAACGTATATTCGCAAATGTTTTTGACCTCTTGCGGGGTCAGCCGGCGAGTTGGGGAGTGCAACTTTTAGGAGTATGTTTGGTAGGCTATTATGTACAAATCATGTAAAATTCAGCTTTCCCCCAACGATTCCGAGGTTCGCGTAAAAATTTTGCTATAATTCCTGGACTAGGAGCATATCTCGAGATTGGTTAGGTCTAAGATGAATCTGTTCATGCGGTTTTGTAGAGAATTGAAAAGAGATTCAAAATTGATAATAACTTTTTTTGTGTTGGAAGCTCAACTTTCATGATAAGTACAAAAGATGAAGGGCCCCATTTAAAAATCTGAAAAAATTACTATGAAGAGAACTTTTTATGAATTTTTCAACTAATTACTTTTCAAGATGGGGTTTCAATATCTCTGGGGGGGGGGGCACAGGGTCCTAAATTTTGGTCAAAATTCAAAAAAAGGAAACAGTGATGTAATTCATCGATTTCTACTAATTCGAAGGCGCCGAGGTCGAATATGTGCTTAGTTTTTTCGTTCGACCCCTCTGAACCCCCCTATCAGCCCCCTAATGAGGTCAAAATTCAAAAAAAAATGAAAAATAACGTATGACGTGTCGTTTGTTGGGGTTTTGAGGGCGCTGAGTTCGAATATTTGCTTATTTTTGGGATTCGACCCTTTAGTGCCTCCCTAGCCTCCAATTTTGAAAAAACACATGCAAAAAAATGGAAATAGCATGTGTCATAACGATTTCTACTAATTCAAGGGTGCTAAGCTCGATTATCAACTTACTTTCTCGATCCGCCTCCTTCGTTTCCCACACTGAAATCCAAATTACTAAAAAATTTAAAAAATAAATGTGTTAGACCCAAGGTCAAAACCTGTTCGAGTTGACATGGAATGAGCCAAAAATAAGAAAAGAGGGCAAATGCAAATCAATGAAACAGACACCTTTATACAGGGTGTATATTTGATTCGGGCACACCAGCGAAAAAATTCTTTCCCTTTGTTTCCCTTCTCGTATTATTAAAAGATAAGTTACTCTCAGCAGTTATTTTTGAAATGAATAACAACTCATATTTCATATTTATTTTTACCATCATCATACTTTTTGCTATCAAGAGAATTTTTTTGCTGGTGTGCCCGAATCAGATATTTAATGTGAATAATACCTATGCCATTCTGTACCTTACAGGTCCTAGTACCACAATACATAGTGCATGCTCCGCATCCCTCGTTGTGCTTGATTGTGCCATTAAAGGTATTCGAAATGGCGATTTTGACGGAGCGTTAGTAGGCGCGTCAAATATTTGTAGAACACCGGCAGACATGTATTACCATTTGGGGGTCTTTAGTAAAAGTGGAATAAGCCGTCCTTTTGATGCTGCTGGTAAGTTTTGAACGAAGGACATTATAATTTATAATCCCATGAATGAATAATCAACTAAACATGAGAAACGTAATAATTGCAGTTGTATGAATGTAAAAAATATGCAAGTGCAAGAGGATGTTTTATCAAAGAACAAAACTCTTCCTCAAATTGTTCATCAATCAGGCTTTCAGTGTTTGTTTTATAAATTTTCAATAAAAGAATAAGCATTTCAAAAAATAAAATGAGGAGCGATTTTCTACTTTCACTTGATTTAATTGAGATTTTTTTTTTTCACCTTCTGAAGTTAAGATGACAGATGAGAATCGTCCTATCTTTCGATCATTTTCGTTGAAGTGAATTTATCAAGTCTCAATAATTGTACATCTGCGCTGGATTCTTGTTGAAAGTGATTTTTCGATTGATTCCTGTTCCAGGCACTAAAACGAATAAATTTCGCTTGTATGTCTATTTTTCCTCTTCCCCTTTTCCCAGGGTTCATCCCAACATTTCCAACGCATGTACCGCCTAATCTATGGGTCGTGATGAAACAATTTTCAGACAGGTTGTTCCTCAACACCTAACTGTACATTTTCATTTCTTAGGTATCAATATCCATTTGGAAATGAAACATTTTTTGAGAAAACTTCAAAATCACGTTTTCTTCATTTTAAACGAAAAGTTTTGGTAATACGGGAAAATTTGTAGCAGCCAAAAGTTTTCAGAATTAAATTTCCTTTTCAATGAGCTATATTATGACAATTTCTCCGAACTTTTCTCAACAGGATGGATCTCGATTTATCAAGAAAACTGTTGCACAAAATCAAAAAATAGTTACACCATCGGAAAGCTCGTTGAATTTTACATAAGATTCGATCCAACAATCATGAAAATTCCACTCTGTATAGAATAAAAAAATGAAAAAACGTACATCCTCAAAGAATTCTCCCATTTAAAGCAATAATGTAATTTTAATTTTTAACTACAAAGTCTACCTCCATGCCACGGTTGCCAATACGAACAAATCAGTCAGTGCCCAGGCCTGGAGGCGACACGTGATTAGGAAAAGTGATTTTAAGTGCCTGGTTTAGGGTAGGAATATTCATAAAATACGAGGGGTTGTCGTATTCGAGTAAAAATACTACGGCAGATGGCATTCTAACTCGAAAATCAGGAAAATGGACTTAGAGCAGTTTGGAAATGTATGCTTCATATGAATGAGTGTAAATTTTAGAACACAGCGTAACTTCGCAGGATTAATTCCAACTGCATCAGAAGAACAAAAAAAATTGAATAATGAACGATGTTTTTTTTGCAGGAGATGGTTACGTAAGAGCCGAGGCGACTGTGGCGCTTTTCTTACAGAAAAGGAAGGATGCTCGAAGAATATACGCGAACTTATTACATTCCAAAATCAACGGAGATGGTTTCAAAGAGCAGGGTGTATTTTTCCCGTCGATGAAACTACAGAAACAGTTGCTTTCAAGTGTTTATAAAGAAACAGACATCGATCCGTCAAATATTTCTTATGTTGAAGCACATGGTACTGGAACAAAGGTACCTAGCTTTTACATATTTTTTGTTCCGAATACAACGCTTTAGATACCCAGGGAAAAATTTGCAGGCATGATCAGGTATGAGCATGACTGAGCAGGACAGATTATGTCTGAATAAAAGTTGGGTTTTTGAATGATCATGCCTGATCATGCTTGGTCATTCATGACGGAACACAAATTCCCCAGGGAAAAATTTTCAGGTATGATCAGGTATGGGCATGACTGCGCAGGACAGATTATGTCTGAATAAAAGTTGGTTTTTTGAATGATCATGCCTGATCATGGTTGGTCCTTGGTCATTAATGACGGAACACAAACTCATTTTTTTCCGCCCGCTAATAAATATATTCTGGCATGAGCAGGATTGACCAGGCCTGACCAGGCCTGACCAGGCAAACACAGATCTGCTCATAATATGGTGTAGAAATGGTTTAAAAATTTTTAAGGCTTTCATCAGCCATGGTCAGGTCTGATTAGGGCACTCTAAAAAGGGTTATGCTGGTCCGCCATTCTCTTCCTTAGAAGCACCCGAATGCTAAAACTTGTTCCACAAAGTTACGTGGGAGTTCGAATGTAACCGGCTCGTTTGAATTCCCGTGTAACATCGTGGAACAAGTTTTAGCGTTCGGGCGCTTCTAAGGAAGAAAATGGCGGACCAGCATACCCCCTTTTAGAGTGCCCTAGTCTGATCAGATAAGAGCGTACCTGGTGTTGATCGTCGTCGTCGTTGACAGTCACATACCCATTTTCCTGGGTTAGGCCAATACCTAGTGTTATATAATGCCTTTGTGACTATCCTTGTGAATTTTGGCTAATTTTTGAGCATTCACGTAGAAGTTTCCCATTGCTTTCTACGCTATCTACAGGTAGCACCTTCCTTGCTAGCTGGATCTTTACGATCCTGAGTTCAGAAGAGCGCTATCAATAGTCGCTCAACCGGTTACAGCTTTTTGATTCCGATGATAGATAGCTTGCTTATCTTTTCACCTCTGCTGTTGACTGGCTGTGCTCAGTACTTGGCATGCATTCGATGTCAACTACATGCACTTTTGATATTTTTTGAATGCATGCATATGGTAAGCTTGCATCCATAGCGAAACTCGAACCTACGACTCTCTGTTCAGGAGACTGTAGCCCAGTCCACTACGCCACCGAGCGCTCCTAGTGTTGATATTTTTGTAAAATTTGAAAGTGCGAATAAATTAAATTGCTTTTTATTTTTTTGGAAAATGAGTACCTATACTAAAAATATAACAATGTGTGTATACATGCATATAAACATAAGGTATGTATTTTTTTCAATTTTCATTGAATTGGAAAATTTTTTCGCTTTTTTGGTATTAGGTATCTTATGTAGGCAAAACATAGAAATTTAGTTCCTGCCTAGAGAATTTCTATTTCTCCCCTCGTGGGGGCTTGAGCCTCAATATTTACAATTTTAGTGGGAAAGGGAGGTGAAACCCAGAAAAATTGAAAGTTTTTGCAGTTTTTTTGCGTGGTGTGACAAAATCAACGTTTATGGGAACGTAGAAACCGAATTTGACAATTTTTTTCTCTGGAATGAAAGGTTGGTTGGGAAAGAGGTAAATGGTTGGAAAATTTTTAGTTCTGCAATTTTTCCGAGTAAGTTGTACAACGAAAGGTATGTTATTGAGAGCGTAAAATACGAATCTGGGCTGGCAATATTTTTCTGTTAGAAATGAAAGGTTGGGGTGAGGGGTGGAAGGTAGAACATATAAAACTAGAATTTCGCAATTTCTCGAGTGATATGTTGAAATATATGTTTTTGAGGATGTAGAATAAGAATGTGACAATATTTTCCTGTTTGGGATGAAGGGTTTGAGTGGGGTGGGGGTAGGGCAGGGAAAATTTTAAATTTGGCAATTTTTCCGAGTGATATATTGAAATCTATGCTTTCGAGGGCGTAGAATACTAATTTGACATTATTTTTCTCTTTGGGATGAACGGTTGAGGGTGAGGTGGGAAGTATGTAGGTTGTGGAAAATTCGAATTTTGCTATTTTTTGAGTGATGTATCGAAATCTATATTTTCGGGGACGTAGAATACGAATTTGACGATATTTTTCTCTTCGGGATGAAGAATTGGGGTGGAGAGGGAGTAAGGTCTGCAGAATTTGTGAATTTTGAAATTTTTCCGAGTACATAATGTATCGAAATCTATGTTTTCCAGGGCGTAAAATACGATTCTGGTTAGGTATATTTTTCTCTTTGGGACGAAGGGTCGGAACGTACAGAGGACAAGGCCCGGAAAAATTTGAATTTTGCAATTTCTTCTAGCAATACCTCAAAAATTCTGAGAAAATATCACGTTGTATCAGGTACATGAAATTTTTTTTCAGCATCGCCTCTCTGAAATATCATGCAGAAAACTTGATCTAAAATTTTCAAATACGAGTTTCAGCAGGAAAAAATTCACTTTGTAGAAGAGAAGGTCTTTGGTCAACGCAGAAATTTTTTCACGAAAAAACTTTGACTTGAGAAGAGGAGGAAAAGAAAACAATTCCAAAATAGCAAGAAAATTTACTTTACCAGTTCATCATTAACACTGGCATCAGACTAACAGCAAGAAATATTGCTAAATTCGAATTCTATGCCCTCGAAAACAGATTTCGACATATCACTCGAAAAATTACCAAATTCAAATTTTCAAGGGTTCGCCCTTTCCCCCGCCCCCTTTATCACCAACCCTTCATCCCTAAGCAAAAGATATTGTCAAATTCGCGTTCTACGCCCTCGAAAACATAGATTTCGACATATCACTAGAAAAATTACAAAATTCAAATTTTTCTGTCCCCATCCACTCCCGCACCCTTCTACTTCCCAACCCTTCATCCCTAAGCAAAAAATGTTGCCAAATTCGTATTCTACGGGGTTGGACTACTAGGTCTATCAGCCCATGCAAATAACACAGATTTATTTTGGAAACTTATGTTACAGTTAGTGAACAAAGTTACCTCCTGTATAAAAACACTTAGTACTGTGTAGACTTTTTTGTTAAAAAGTGCGATTTGAACACATTCCAGGGCCATTAACTTTGAAAGTGTGTGTGTCTTTTTGTGGTGTATAAGGATATTGAAAAGTTGTAGATCGCAAATTATAACATTTCTTTCATAGGTATATATTAGGTAGGAAATATTCAAATCACTTAGATAGGTAATTGAACATCACAAAATAAACCCAATTTTTTTTTTGATTACCCAGAATAATTTTTGATGGAATTTTTCAAAAGAACTATTAACGACATTGCGTCGTGTCGCCAATTAGGTATGTTTTGAATAACATAATTTTATAAAATTCAAGTTTTTCATTCAAAAGTCGGAAATTTTTCTGACATCAAAATGATTTTAAATTTCCTTAGAAATTTTTTGTACTTACCTGGGAAGCGATGGTTTCTCCCAGGTCCGTGTTTTTTAGGGGACCCGTAGGGTTCCAACATGGTTAAAAAGTTTAAAAATCTAGTCTTCACTGTGCGGACACCTGAAACAAACAAAAATTTGCTTGATTACATCGTAGGTACATATATCGACGTTCAAAATACCGAAAAACCCTTTTTTTGCCTTGTACATCCCCCTCCGATTTTCTCTGCACGGCCCTGTCATCGGGTACCTGGATACCTATAGTAGATACCTATGATAACATTTCTTGAAATATTTTTTTCATCAGGTAGGAGATGTTGTCGAAGGAACTTCCATAGAGGAATTTTTCTGCGCCAATCGTAAAACCACATTAAGAATAGGAACGGTGAAATCGAACATGGGACACTCAGAAGGGGCTGCTGCCTGTTGCTCATTAGTCAAAATGATACTTGCATTCGAAGAAGGCCTGATTCCTGCGAACTTGAAATTTGAAAATCCAAATCCAAAAATAAAGGGATTGTTTAATGGAAAGCTCGAAGTAAACATCTGAGCTCATCGCTTATATTCATACGATGTAAACTTCTTAATAATGTATTTCTGCTTCAAGGTAATCACGAAACATATACCTGTTGAAGGAAAATATTTTGCAATAAACTCGTTCGGAGTTGGGGGAACAAACGGCCATGTTATAATCTCTCCTCATGATAAAGAGAAAAAAAGGCAAGGCGAATTAACGGATGATGGTTTACCGCGACTCGTCACAGTTTCTGGACGTACCGACGATGCAGTGAATAGTATTCTAGAAAACGTACGCTGATAAAAATTGATAATTTTCGGCAGGAGAACATCATTGCATTCTGATTACTAATTTCTGGAATTTCAGGTGGAAAAAAATTACAGGGATCACGAGTACATCCGCCTGATACACGAAATTTTCAGCGAAAATACCGATGGATATCTTTATCGTGGTTTTAAAATTTTAAATAACAATGGAAACCACGTGTCATCTAAAAACGTACCTAAACAAAATCCTAAATCAACAATGTTCATTCATCAGTAAACTATTGACAGCATTTATTCAGGTTTTCTGCAATGAAAAACGTCCACTATGGTTCATATTTTCTGGCATGGGTTCTCAATGGTCTTCCCATGGCATATCGTTAATGAAAATACCCATTTTTGCCGAATCTATTTACAGTAGTCATAAAATATTGGAATCAAAGGGAGTTGATTTGTTGAAAATAATCACATCCGACGATCCGCAAATAATCAGGAATACATTGAATTCATACGTTGGAATTGTCGCTATCCAAGTAATCCTTCTCGTTTTTATATTGGTAACACATTGTAGTGTTTCGCATGATTTTTAACAAATGGCATACCGAATTTGTTCATCATTAGATAGCTTTGGTTGATATGCTGAAAACCCTGGGGGTAAAATGTGATGGATTTATGGGATTTTCGATTGGAGAAATGGCTTGTGCATATATGGACGAGTGCCTCACAGCTGAACAAACCATTTTGGCTGCTTATTATTTTGGTTTGGTTACCTTAGAAGTTGAATCTACAAACTATTCAACAGCTGTAGTCGGTAAGTTTCAGAGGTATCAGAAGTAGAATACCTAACTTCTAGATGAAACCTCAAATCATATTTTTTATTCAATTAAACTGAGGATAAAACTTTTGAAATTATTGTTTTGAATCACACATATGTTTCAGACAAAAGTTACAATGAGATGAAAAATCAAATACCTCCTGAAATAAGTATTTTGAGTCACGATGGGCCCAACTGTTGCACAATATCTGGCCCGGAAGATGTAATGCGAAAATTCATCAAAGAGTTACTGAATAAAAATGTGTCGGTTAAAGAAACTGAAATGACAAATATCGCAAACAACCATCGATTCATCAATTCGTCAGCTTCAAAATTGACTTCGTATCTCACACAAGTATAGGAATAATTTTTTATACCAGGGAGGTATCCCAGCCTGCTGTAAAGTTTTGAGCCTGAAATGAATAAATCGAAAGTTGACCATAAAAGAACTCCATAGGTATTAGTCCAGGAATTATAGCAAAATTTTTACGCGAACCTTTGAATCGTTGGGGGAAAGCTGAATTTTACATTATTTGTACATAATAGCCTACCAAACATACTCCTAAAAGTTGCATCTCCAACTCGCCGGCTACCCCCGCCTCACCCGCAAGAGGTCAATAACCTTTGCGAATATACGTTTTTTGACTGTAGCGCCGAAAGGAAGGGTCGGGGAAGGAAAAAAGGTGAAATAAAAAATGTTCTACTTGAAATTTCCTACAAACTTGGCCGGTTCAGTCGTTCTTAAAATTGCGACATTCAACTAACAGTGGGGGTTAAACTTTTCCAACTTTGAAAAAATTGGTAATTTTATATGTAATTTTAAATTAGAGTGGGCGCAAAAATATACTTTCAAAAGTTGCATCCGGCAAATTGTGAGCCACCCCCGTATAAGGTCAATAACCTTTGCGGATATACGTTTTTTCATTGTAGCGCCGAGAGGAAGGGTCGGAGAGGGAAAAATGATGAAATAAAAATTGTTCTACGTTGAATTTCCACTAAACAGGACTTGTTCATTTTTCCTCATAATTGTGATTTTTTTCTCTACAGTGGGGGTTAAACTAGGTAACTTTGGAAAAATTTGTAAAAATAAGTAATTTCAAATGTATCGGTCCTATAAAATTGCTTCCAATCGATTCAGGAAGTTGGAAATAGGATATCTACCAACTTTCACAGTTTTTAGTTGATTTGACATAATTTTCATACTTTGCAGGATGACGATAATGAGGTATTTTGAAAGGGCATGGCCGGGTAAGAATGGTAAATCGGCCCCCGAGCGATCTCGGAATGATACTTACAGGGTATATCGGTACCCTAGAGATACATTATTCCCCCGAGTTTCAGACCCCCGAGTCAAGTGGTTCTTGAGTAATGACTCAAAAGATGAAAAATGAGTTTTAATTTTTTTCTCAGGATTGACTTGACCGATTTTTGTCAAACTTGGATATAAATGTAGGTATATGTAAGGGCTCATTACAAAAAAAATTACAGCTCCCCCTTCCACTTTTTTCCCCTCCAAAAATTCGACTCAATATTTTGAGGCTCTCCTTACGTATGAAGGACTCGAGGCAAAATTTTCAAAAAATAATTTTTAGGTACCTTATTGATCCTAGAATAACATATAATTTTTTCAAAATTTTGCCACGAGTGCGCCATGGTCAAAATTGACCAAAACCAGAGTTATCTTTGGCCATATTGGAGAATATTTGAAAAATAACACCTTTTGATCACTAGATACAACGATTCTTTTTTTTTTTTCATTTCTACCCCTTGAATTGATACAAACCATTATTACAAGATATTTTGCGTCACAACTTCCAATTTTGAGGCCAGTTGCACCCCCTCCCCCACCACATCACCATTTTGAGAAAACCTGTCAATATTGGTATCGTTTTCATATGAATCGAACATTCTGAGTGGGAAAATGAGGTTGGATTTTTGATTGGACCTATATCCGGTTTGATTATGATAATTTAAATGTCATAATTAATAAAGATAGTGATGAGAATTCGGTTTTAGTACATCAGTATTCCTATAATAGTGAAAATGAATGTTCGTTTTTATTCGAAATGATGTTTTTATATAATATTTTCATGTACTTTGTTTCATTTCACAAAAAAATATTATTCTTACTCTGATGAAATAGTATTTTTTTTTTTTGAAAAGTTAAAACACTGTAATGGTCTGACCCTCTCATTTTCTTGAGGGGCGGATATCGGTCTAATCAAAAATCCAACCTCATTTTCCCACTCAGGATGTTCGATTCATATGAAAACGATACCAATATTGACAGGTTTACTGTGATCTCAAAATGGTGATGTGGTGGGGGGGGGGGGGGGTGTGCTACTGGCCTCAAAATTGGAAGTTGTGACGCAAAATATCTTGTAATAATGGTTTGTATCAATTCAAGGGGTAGAAATGAAAAAAAAAAGAATCGTTGTATCTAGTGATCAAAAGGTGTTATTTTTCAAATATTCTCCAATATGGCCAAAGATAACTCTGGTTTTGGTCAATTTTGACCATGGCGCACCCGTGGCAAAATTTTGAAAAAATTATATGTTATTCTAGGATCAATAAGGTACCTAAAAATTATTTTTTGAAAATTTTGCCTCGAGTCCTTCATACGTAAGGAGAGCCTCAAAATATTGAGTCGAATTTTTGGAGGGGAAAAAAGTGGAAGGGGGAGCTGTAATTTTTTTTGTAACGAGCCCTTACATATACCTACATTTATATCTAAGTTTGACAAAAACCGGTCAAGTCAATCCTGAGAAAAAAATTAAAACTCATTTTTCACCTTTTGAGTCATTACTCAAGAACCACTTGACTCGGGGGTCTGAAACTCGGGGGAATAATGTATCTCTAGGGTGCCGATATACCCTGTAAGTATCATTCCGAGATCGCTCGGGGGCCGATTTACCATTCTTACCCGGCCATGCCCTTTCAAAAATTCGTCAAAATTCGAGAAATAAACTTTAGTAGTTGAAAATTTCGATATGGGGTTATTTTACAATGTATTTTCGATTTATTTTTGTATCGGTTCAAAAATTTACTGACGCTGGGAATACCTCTCTTGTTAGGTAGTAAAATAATCTCTCTTTTCGAATCAATGAAAAATCGTTAATGTATAATGTTGGAATTGCAGAACAGAAAACCCCAGCGATTTAGACAGATGAAATCGCTGATAATTTTAGCACAAATACATATTATAATGCTGAGGGACAAGTGGCAATCGATGAAACGTGAAATTAAGATTTCAAAAACTTTCGCAGATTTTAGGAACTATGCGTGTGTTTTTCGTGATAGGGGACAATAACTGACTTTTTCATAATTTTCATCTACTTTCTCTAAACACAGCGCAGGGTGTCCACTATATCTCAGAAATGATTTTCCCCGATTTTTCCAGGTTTTCCAGACCAAACTGTCGAAATTTTCTAGACCTTTTAAAATATGTTATTCCCGAAGGATGCAGAGGGGGTGGTTTTTTCGCGTGATGAAATTGCGCAGAAGAATGATTCACAATTTTTTTTTCAAAAATCATCACTTCCCTCTCAACTCGACACAAAACCCTGAGACCATGAATTTAAAACAGAAAAAATTTCAAAAAAAAGGGGAAAACTTTGGTGTCAACCAAATCGTGAGACTAAAAGTTCGGATATTTCCAATCTGAAAATTCAAAAATTTCTTCACAACTAATACTTCCCCCCAAAAAACACGTACCTCTTTATAAATTTTACGAAAGTCTCCAATAAAATCTTTTCGGCTTGGCCCAGGAAAACACAGATCGATGAGGAGTAAAATAACAATTATATTGATGAGATATACAAATGCGATGAGCCCAAGCGAAAGGAGGGCGAAACTTTTTGCAAAAAAATACCTTCAAAACTTGAAAATTCCTCACTTTACACCCCCAGTAAAGTTTCCCAAAATGTGACCAAAAAAATTCAAATTCTCTTCCATTCCATTCCCTTCTTTTTCAAAATCGTGTCAGGGGCATCATGGTACCCCTTTCTCATTACATTTTATCAAAAAGTACGGGTTCAAAAAAAAACTCTGTAAGTACAAAGAAATTTTTTTGAAAACTCAATGAATCAATAGACAAAAATGTGTGTTTAAATAATTAATTTTCTTGTATATTATGGTCAAAAAAAATGATACATACAAAAATCAGTTGAAACAATTTAGCCCGAGCGAAGGGAGGGAATTTTTTTTGAAAATTTTATAATAAAATTAGTCCAAAAACTTCAGATAATTTCTTCTTTGTTGGATTTTTACAAAATTCCAGCGGAAATACCGGAAATTTCAAATTTCCCTGACTTTCTCCCTGACTTTTCCAGGCGGTCAAAATTCCCTGACGTTTCCCGGTTTTCCAGAAAATGGACACCCTGCATCTTGTATTCAGCTTCTGATACATAAACGATTATATCATGGGAAAGGGTAGGTAAAGAGTCAACAATTTGGGAGAAGAGTTATGCAATCAGTTCTAGATACCAAAGTCAAAAAATGTTTTGGCCATCTTACTGGGAAAGACCAGTTTTACCTACACCTGCAATTCTGACTTCTTAATACTCATTCAATAATTATTTTCGCCGATTCGTGAATGAGAGAGATGATTGCGATGAATTACTCATGATCATTAACTTTTTGTTGAACGTCCAACTAGATTATAAAAGAACCAAATCAACGATCAAGAAAATGGCTAAGCACATCAGCTCTGGAGCATCTCTGGTCTACCGACGAACTAAAGTACTGTTCCGCACAATATTTCACGAATAATTTTTGCAGTCCAGTATACTTTGAAGAAACTCTTGGTCATATCCCAAGTAACGCTATAGTGATTGAAATCGCCCCGTATGGATACTTCAGAAATATTTCTAAATGCCTGTCACCAAAGGTAGAAAATATTCCTTTAACGACGATTGGTAGTGAAAATGGAGTTGAGTTCTTTTTGACCGCTCTAGGACGGTACGTAAATTGGGGCAATTTCAATTTCAATATTTTTCTTTGTCATTTTGATTAAAATTATTTTTTGGTAACAGAATGTACGAAGTTGGCTGCGCTTTAAAACTCTCCAATTTATATCCTCCGGTCGAATTCCCAGTCAGTAAATCAACTCCGATGATCTCATCCTTAATCAAATGGCAACATAATGCAGAATGGAATTTGAAAAAACCCTCTGAATATAAATCCAACTCATCGAAAATTCGAATATTTACTATAGATCCGGCGTCACCGTCTTTCAAACATGTAAAAGAGCACGTATTAGATGGACGAAATTTATATCCAGGGTTTGGGTATTTGGTAAGTAAAGCATAGAGTTTCAAAAAGACATTTTCCTCCCATGTCATGAGTGTAATTTCTTCAATTGAAACGTTTTTCTCGATTATCCCTTTCTAGGAATTGGTTTGGGACATGGTAACAATCATGTCGACAAGAAAAATACAAAAAATTCCCATAGTTTTCGAAAACATACGTTTCGAACGAGCAACAATCGTACCTAAAAAAGGCAAGCTACACAAACATTACCTACGTACATAGTAACTTCTTGAAAAGTTTGACATTTTAGGCTAACAGTTTTGATAATTTTGCAGGTGTGATAGAATTTCGTATCTCACTTCATCTCGGTACAAATAGATTTGAAATAACGGAGAATGGAGCACTTGTGGTGTCAGGAAAAGTACGAGTTCCAGATAAGATCAGTCAAGAGGAATATAATGTAAAACCATTCGAAGATGAAATTTCAAACTCTGACATTTTACCTTTGAATACGAAGGATTTTTATAAGGAAATGAGATTGAGAGGTTATCACTACACCGAAATGTTTAAAAAAGTTGTTTATGCAAATGCTGAAGGTTAGTATGAAGATATGTACTTAACAGAATTTTCCCATTTTCATGATGATTGCAATTGTAGTACGGTCATTTTAGGTTTTGGCCCAAAAAAAATTCCCGGAAACGGGAAAGTTCGTATATAAGCATTGTAGAGGTTGTTTTTAACACACCCGACTTCCCCTAAAATCGGGGAATGGTGAGGCGGTTCAAATTTTGGTTTTTCGGCTATAACTTTTAAAATTATACCCCCACGAAAAAAAAGTTGAGACAAAAATTGTAGAAAATTCTAAAAAGGAACAATTTTCTTATTTGCCATTTTTTCTTAGGACCTCATGGGAGGGAGCTAGAGGCTTCAGAAAAAAATAAATTTTGAAAATTTCTCATTATCAGAAAAAATCACCAAAAATCGGGTTAATCGACTTTTAGGAGCGGCTCTTTTGCATAGTACATCCTATTACTATGTAAAATAAGAAAAATGAACAACCGACTCCTCATCTCAAAGTAGGGAGGTGGACCCCCTGTAGAAAAAGTTGCATTTTCCCCCTGGAAAATCTCAGCTACAGTGAAAAATTCGAAAAATTGGTTCAAACAAACGTTGTAGAGCGTTAAAAGACGGACATTTTCCTTTTTTTGCATCTTTTCTACGTGGTTTTGGGGCTGAGCGATTGCAAAAAGAAAAAAGATCGATGCTTCGAAAATTTCTCACAAAATTTTAAACCCCTCTTTTGGGGCACAATTTGGGTCTAGGGGTTAGATGATTATAAAAATCGAATTCTGTGACCATGAAAACCCCAGAAACGCACTTGTTGGGCTATTGGTTCGCTAGATTTTAAACCATGCCTACACACGTGTAATTTATTGAGTTGTTGAAAAATTTTCAAACCCCGTGTCGATCTTTTTTCTTTTTGCAATAGCTAGGCCCCAAGACCACGTAGAAAAAAAGAAAAAAAAGGAAAATGTTCGTCCTTTAACGCTCTACAACATTTGTTTGAACTAATTTTTCGAATTTTTCACTGTAGCTGAGATATTTTAGGGGGAAAATACAACTTTTTCTACGAGGGGTTCACCCCCTACTTTGAAATGAGGGGTCGGTTGTTCATTTTTCTTATTCTACATAGTAATAGAATGTACTTATAG
>JAVBJF010000777.1:0-51939 GCA_033439095.1 Pseudococcus viburni | reverse complement strand
CTGCTGAATTCGCACCTTTGAGAGGCGAAGCTCGCGTCTACGGTCGCGAGCGCGTGTAGGAATGTGCTTCGTACACTATTTGCTGGCGGAAACCCCTCGACACTACTTCGTCACCTCCGTAGTGTGGGAGCCGCGGGCCATGTCCCACCTTTACAGTTACTATTTCCACTTCAAAAGTTACTTTGGTTACTTTTTACCTCTAAAAGTTACTTTTTTCCAAAATTTCTCAAAAAATTTACCTTTTTTTCACTATTTTTCTCTAAAAATTGATTTTTTTAAGCGTAAAGTGTCTGATTAGTTTCGGTTTAGTCGAGTTTTGGAGACTTTTTTGTTTCAAAAAATTTTGCCCTCGCTCCGCTCGGGCAGTACATTGATACCTCTGTTTCTTGAATACACTATCATTCCCTAAATTTGAATCAGTCAAAATTGATGTATTTTCATTCTCTTGGTGAAATAATTTTCATCAAAAGCTAGAGATTTTCACCATATTTCAATCAAAACTCCAATCAATTTCCAATTTGTCAAATAAAAATCAGTAATTTTGATTAATATTTCAATGAAAAATCACTGATTTTCATATAAATTTACAGGGTAGGTAGGCTAGATACTCACTTTTTTTTTACTGAATTTTGACACACCCTCATTTTTTTCAAATTCTTCCCCGCCCTTGCATAATGTCTGATTAAGTCCCGGAGTCGAGCAGATTCAATCCAAGCTCAATAAAAAAATGAAATTTTACCTCAAAAGTGTTCAGAGAAGTGCATTTTATTACTCTTCAAAAATAATTTTTTTTATTTCTTACATTAGAATATAACTTTCTAAATCTACATCAATCAAGTTTTGTAGAAACTCTGCCTTTTTGAACCAATAAAATAATTTTCATTGATATTGCAGTCAAAAGTCGTTGATTTCTTAGTCGATTTTCAATTAACCAGAAAAAAATCAGTAATTTTGACTAAACGATCAATGCGAATCACTGATTTTCATTTATATTCATCTCACTGATTCAGATTTAGAGAATTCTTGCAATTTTTCAGTTTTTCTTCGCTTTTATCTGTATTACATTTTTTCATCTGTCCAATGAAATTAACCTGACTTTACGAGCATTACTGTAAAAATAGATTTTGAAGTTTGTTAACGAATTTTTACCCCCCCCCCACCCCATTTTTCTCCAATTCTCAGCTCCTCCCTTACATAATTTCTGGGAGCGCTTATAAGTTATAATAATTGCATTGACATGTTTTTTTTTGTTTTTTTTTTTTACAAATTTTACCATTAAAAATTGAGTTTTTGGTTACTTTTTGGTAATACATTGGTTACTTTTTTTCCACCAAATTTCACTATGATGCCTGGGGTTGGCGCAAATATTCCAATCACGTCGACTACCACCGGAAATATATTTTCGTTCAACTGGACCAAGTAGTCCGAACCCAGATTAAATTGAATTAAAAAAAAACTTGTTCTGTATTTTATGATGCTATTTGAGTAAGTAATTTTTTTAGAATTTCTATCTTGAAAAAAAAAGTTTTGTTGAAATTTTTATTTTTTTACAACTTTGTGTTCTTTTGTATTCTGTCAAAATTTTCACCTTAATTTTTTTTATCTGGACAAAATTTTGATGCATTTTTTTTTGCTATTAGAAATTTTTTTTCGATATGTCAAAATTTCTATGCACCATTTTTTTGTAATTAGGAAGTTTTCCTTACTGCCAGTGATTTTTTTACAACATTTAAAATTTATTTTATCACTGTCAACATATTTACGTATAATTTTTTAACAATCTTTAAATTTTTCTCATCTCTGTCATAATTTTTACTCTTATTTTTTTCTGTGTTACAATTTTCACACTTATCCTAGTATTTTTTCAAACTTGAAACTTCTCTGCGTTTCTGTAAAAAATTATGTTTTTCAACTTATGATCTATTTTTTTTTTGGTTTGAATAGTTTGTGTGGTGAGAAAAATTTCAAAAAATTCTGGAAGGTCCTGCACCAAAATGGAATTTCTTAAGTGAAATGAAATGTAAATGTTTGAACTTCAATTTGTTGCAAGAATCAGACGATTCGGCCAATATAAATAGATTTGGGAAACCATTTGGTCTAGGTTGGTACATCCTGCTTCACATTCCCTCACAGAAAAAAATACGAGTGCCTAAATAACTGAGAAAAAAATTTCGACAGAGAAGAAAACGATTTTCAAGATCATAAAAATGTATTACGAGAGTGAAAATTTTGACAGAGAAACTAATTTTTGAGATTATAATAAAATTATGAGTGAAAATTTTAATAGAGTAGAAAAATATTTTCATGATGGTTGAAAAATGTTTACTCATGTAAGTGTATAAATTTTGACAAAAAAAAAAAAAAACATTTTTTCACGATCGAAATTCGAAAAAAAAATAATTTCAAGTTTGAATCGTGATTACAGAATAAGTTGAACGAAAATATATTTCCGATGGTAGTCGACGTGATTCGAACATTTTCATTTCATCCCCCCCTCCCCTCTAAAAAAATGTTGGACTTCCACGTCTAGTATGTTCAAAATAATCTTCTACGTACCTGTTCTTTTAACCAATATAAAATTGGTTTTGGCCATCCGTCAGGGGCCTGGCAAGTCAAATGGAAAGGTTGGCCCTCGATTACTTGCTTTCGGCCTTGAACGAACCCAGATGAAATTTTCTAACTAATATCGTATTTGAAGAAGCGATACCCCAAACATTCTCAGCAAAACATTGATATTGACCTGGTAATCGTATAGAATTTGAATGTTGAAGGTAACACAATAAAGCTGGATGAAATATAAATACAAATTTACCGACCGACATCACTATCTTCAGGGCGATGTATCACCACTGTTCCTTTGTTAGTTGATTGAGAACTCCGATTATGTTGAGTGGTCCAATTGAAAATATGGTGATTTTTCGACCAGAAGTAACTACATTTCGACAAGTTATTTTTAAAAACACAAAATACATGCGTTTCTTTTTGCTGGGATATCCGATTCAGGATTCAGATTAACTTACTTTGGTTCAGGATTTCCATGGGCTTCACAAGGCAATATGAAAGGGAGCTGTTCATCGGGTTCTGCATAAAAGATTATTTCTTTATCGGCGGACGAGAGAAAGTAAGGAGGTGATTCAGCTGCCAATCATCGTATAAAAATACTCATTTAAAGATTAAAATAATAAATGGTTGGAAGAATTTGAAAAAAAAAATCGAATTACTGTCTCCGAATGCTGTACGCGCCGTAATTATGAAAATGATCGCTATTGGAAGAATTAGTGATTTCAACTTCGAATTCATCGCGAATTTATAACTTGGATTGTGAACGTTCATCACTGAAATCGAACCGTGCAGTTAACTTACTTCAAAATTTTCATTTCAGAATTCAAACGCCAGGCCCGGCGAGAGGCGGGTACAGGGGGTGCACTTGCACCGGGCCCGCGTTTTTTTCGAAATGTTAGGAGGGGCCCGCAGCAGGACCCTATGCACCCATGCGAGCTCCCTACGGTTTTTAAGGCATTTGCAAATATCTTAATTCTTAAAAAAAAAAAGTTAAAAAATTGCCATCTTCAACGATCGATTTTGAACATGTAGATGATTTTGCTGGCTCATTCCATGTCAACTCGACCAGGTTTTGACCTTGGGTCTTCCGATTTCGCTCAAAATTTTTTTACGAGTTCCCCTCGATAGTCTAATGAAGAAATCACCGTAATTTCGATCCTAATCTTTCAGGGGGGCGGGGGCTGGCCCTTGTAATTTTCGTATAATTGGGATTTTTCGCGAAATGGCTCAACTTTGAAGGCGCATATCTCAAGATCGGTTATGTCCAAGATGAATCTGTTCATGCGGTTTTGTAGAGAATGGAAAGGAGATTCAAAATTTATAATCATATTTTGAAAAGTTCAAAGTTGAACTTTTATGATGAAAGCTCAACTGTCGTAATAAGTACAAAACATGAGGGCCCCCATTTAAAAATTTGAAAAAATTACTACGAAGAGAACTTTTTATGTATTTTTCAACTAATTACTTTTCAAGATGGGATCTCAATACCCCTGGGGGGTACAGGGGTCCTCAATTTTGGTCAAAATTCCAAAAAATGTAAAAAGTGAAGTGATACATGGATTTCTACTAATTCGAAGGCGCTGAGTTCGAATATGTGCTCAGTTTTTTTATCCGACCCCTCTGAACCCCCTACCAGCCCCCCTGATGAGGTCAAAATTCAAAAAAATGAAAAATAACGTGTGACGTGTCGTTTGTTGGGTTTTTGAGGGCGGTGAGTTCGAATATTTGCTTATTTTTGGGATTCAACCCTTTTGTGCTCCCCTAGCTCCTATTTTTGAAAAAAAAACATTGATTTTTCAAATTTTTTAGTAATTTTTGAGTCAGTGTGGGGCGCGGGGGAGGCGGATCGAGAAAGTAAGTTTATATTCAAGCTCAGTACACTCGAATTAGTAGAAATCGATATGACACATGCTATTTTCACTTTTTTGCGTGTGTTTTTTCAAAAATGGGGGCTAGGGGTGCACCCAAGGGTCGAATCCAGAAAATAAGCAAATATTCGAACTCAGCGCCTTCAAAAACCCGACAAACGACACGTCACACGTTATTTTTCATTTTTTTGAATTTTGACCCTTTCAGGGGGGGGGGCTGATAGGGGGTTCAGAGGGGTCGGATAAAAAAACTGAGCACATATTCGAACTCAGCGCCTTCGAATTAGTAGAAATCGATATATCACTTCACGTTTTACATTTTCTTGAATTTTGACCAAAATTGAGGACCCTTGTGCCCCCCAGGGGTATTGAGATCCCATCTTGAAAAGTAGTTAGTTGAAAAATACATGAAAAGTTCTCTTCATACTAATTTTTTCAGATTTTTAAATGGGGGCCCTTATGTTTTGTACTTATCATGAAAGTTGAGCTTTCATCTTAAAAGTTCAACTTTGAACTTTTCAAAATATGATTATCAATTTTGAATCTGCTTTCAATTCTCTACAAAACCGCATGAACAGATTCATCTTGGACATGACCGATCTTGAGATATGCGCCTTCAAAGTTGAGCCATTTCGCGAAAAATCCCAATTATACGAAAATTACAAGGGCCAGCCCCCGCCCCCTGAAGGATTAGGATCGAAATTACGGTGATTTCTTCATTAGACCATCGAGGGGAACTCGTAAAAAAATTTTGAGCGAAATCGGAAGACCCAAGGTCAAAACCTGGTCGAGTTGACATGGAATGAGCCTGCTGCAAAAAAGGCCAGAAAAGCGTTTTTGTAATACCATTGTAGCTTAAGTTGTAGGTAGATAGATTTTTTTTTGTTTTAATGTATCAACAATTGTCCAACAAATTTTGATATTTTCTGTTGTGTTGGGAAAGAGGGGCCAGGGGGTGTTACAAAAAATTTCTACAAATTATTTTTTTAAAAGGGGGGCCCGCAAAAATTTTTTGCACCGGGCCCGCATTTTCTCTCGCCGGGCCTGTCAAACGCTAGAGGAAAACACATGCAATTTCGCACGAAGTTCATTAGTTTTACGTGTTTTTTTTTTCACTCTCAGGCACGTACTAATGTACTAATTTCTCATGAAAAATATCGCGTTAAAATATTATATTTGGACTGAAAAAATAACGATCGATTTTGCAATTTAGATACGAATGCATAGAAAGCAGAAACGATGGCCCTTCAAAACAAATCGTAATAATAATTTTTTTTTTTCATTTTTTATTCGTTTACCTATCTAATTTCTTTTTGCTTTCATTATTAATTAAGTTCGCCTCATTAATTTAGCAATGAAATTTTCTTGATTGGTGCGAATAATCAAATTAATGGAAAATATGGTCGTTGATCGCTTATCAATTGCATATCTTCATTTTGTGCAAATCAGAAATTACTCCTTTTTTTTTTGATAAAATTTATTAGGTATAATTGCTCGATTTTTGTTTCTGTTCCAATTTTATGATGGCCACACTCCTTTCCACCCATTTTTGTTGAATTGAAAATTATCGATGAAGATTTCCAATGAAAAAGAAGAAAATTATTTTTCACATCAGTCTTTATTTTCAATCGATAAATTACGTTCTTCATCATGAGGATTTGGTATCGACGACCATGGTTGAGGTTTGCTCGATCCATATAAGGTAAAAATTATCGCAGCTGATAATAAAATCATAGCCGACAGGAGGAAAAATTGGTTCCATTCTTGTACACTCTGGAATCAGTTATGAAAATTGAATCATTATGGTGTCTATGGGGCCAAAAAGCGAGAAAGTCAAGAATTTTAGACAGAAATTGACACGAAATCAAAAAAATTGCTTCAGTCGTGATATAATCTTTGTATGGAATTTTTTAGTCCAAAAGATATTCTCCAATTCTGAATCAGTCAAATTTGGTGAAATTCTGGCTTTTTGAATCAGTGAAATGATTTTACTAAACAGCGGTGATTTTTCATTAAATTTACCATTTGTCAGAAAAAATTAGCAATTCTGGACCAAAAAATGTGTAAAAAAACCCCTAATTTTCATTAAAATTTATTTTACTGATTCAAAAAAGCAGGATTTCATCTTTAACTGATGCAGATTTAGAGAGTACGATATTGAAAATTGGAAGTAAAAAATAAAGAACGACATTGGTTAGATTATCAAGTAGGTATCTTGAAGAAATTTTGAGAAACTTCTTACAACTTGAGCATAATTTACGTAGTATAAAAGAGAACTATGTCAATTTCCAATGAATCTGTGAAAATTCAGGAAATTTTGGGATTTTCGCTTAGTGTAATGTTCGAAAAGTTTGGGAGAAAGAATCCCTCAGAATTCGTCCTACTAAATTACTGCTTTTTAATCATCTATAAAATTTTAAAATAGGTAATACATATCTAGTAAATTTGAAAAAATTGGTCTAGAAAACATGGCAAATCTTGGAGTTACCTATTTTTGAATAAAAGATAGGCACACCTTGTTTGATTTCTTGTTTATAAAATTGTGTAGAAGAGCAAGGATGGAGTGCAATTCTCGGATTCTCGTGTGAATTTTGGTTCTAATTTAAAAAAAATTTTGTTCGTTTTGTTGAAAGCTGGATTTTTGATTAAGCATTTTGAGTTGGTTCTTTATGATTACTTTCGTTTCAGGCTACAAATAGGAGGAGAGTAAATTAAATCTGATTTCGATTAGAAGGTAGAATGTGGTTTTGAATTTTAATGATTTTTTTTTTCATACAAATGCATCATGTAAGTAAGGGGTGTGAAGGAAGGAGGGAGGGGGGGCGGAGGGAGAGAAAAAAATATCAAATTGAAAACATGAAAATTTCTCATAAAGAAAACTAAATTGAATTGTTTGATTCAACAGGAAATCAGGTTTCTTTATTCTAATTAATTATTTTGAAAACGTTCAAGTCTGCATATGTAATTTTCCGTTCGTAAATTTTTCTCAATTTTTTTCGGGAAGGAGGGAGGAGGGAGGGTGGTCGAAAAATGTAACTTTGTGAAAAGACGAAACGAACTTTTACAAAATTGACCAAAAAAGGGTACTGGCCGATAAGATAAGAGAATCTGTCCCATAGCTAAAATTCAAAACTAACCAATGGAATTTGGTTCTTATGGTTTGAAAACTTCGCGGTAAAAATCTTGGCCCCCTGCCCTTCTCCTACCCCTCGATATGGGGCTAAACCTTAATTTTTTCAGCCTTTCCCCACGAGTTTTCAACTGAATTTTAATGAAAAGGCTGGAAAAAGTGACGTTTAACCTCATAACTAAGGGTAAGAGAGGGACAGGGGGCCAAAATTTGAGAGTTTCAAACAATAATAACCAAATTCCATCGGTTAGTTTCGAATTTCAGCTCTCTGGGGCAAATTCACTTATCTTATCCGTCGATTGGTACTACGTACCTACTTACCCTTTGATTTCTGAATTTTAGGAGATACCATGATCTATATGAGGGGCTTAGTTCCAAAACTCACTTTTGCCAAAAAAAATCGATGTCGTTTTTTTTGCAGATTTCGATTCAGTATGAAAAACTGAACCAGAATCCGCAAAAAAAACGACATCGATTTTTTTTGGCAAAAGTGAGTTTTGGAACTAAGCCCCTCATATTTTAATGAAAATAAATTGAAAATTACTTACATGATGTGGCGTCATACATCCAACCGTAGTACGTGTGAGAATAGTGCTAAGTCTGTACCAAAATGTTGATAATCCGTTTATGACGCTGGAATTGTTTGGCGCCATATACAAGACTATTACTCTGCCGTACAGGTGAATAATTTCATTACTCATGTAGCAGAAAATGAATTTTTGTAACTTTGATAATATATCAGTACACTTACTGAGTAATGACGGCGTTCAAAGATCCTATGATTTTTATGAGGATGAAACAGACCATGGACGCGGTGAAATTGGATAATAGGACGACAATTATAAATAGAAAAGATCCAACTGAGAATCCAACTCCCATTAGAATTTTATGGATCTGAATCATGAAAACATGAAATATTAATCCAGTAGAATATTTCGAATTTGAAGCTCATCTGAAGCGTAAGCTGAACACAAGCTCAAATTTTATTGTCTACATACCTGAGTGACCTCGAGTTTGCTGTGATTTTGCCAATAATCTATGAAGGTGCCAGTGATTGGAATCATTATAATGGACACCATGTTAGGAATGGATGAAAGTAAACCTACTTCTTCTATGGGTTTGTGGGTAACATCTGCAATGAAATAGGATTTAGGATTAGAAAGGATTCATACAGGAAATTAATGGCCTCTTCCCTTCCCTTCGAATCAGGACTTACCTTTAACATAAAATGGTAAACAAATAAGTAAAATAGTGAATACCCAACTGTAAGCGATTTTTCCAACACATAGAGACCAGAATACGGGAGACTTGAAGATATTTTTGTATCGACTGATGACCTATGCAAAAAAATTGCAATATTTTGAGAATTAATGTCTAAAGCTTTCCAACAAGGGAGGAATCCCACCTCAAAGTAAAATTTTGAGCCAAAACAAAAATAAATGGAAAGTACATCATGAAAAATCCCATACTTATTCAAAATTTCAGGAACTGAAGTTCATTTCTAGAATTTTGGCGAATTTTTGAAATTTTGAAATTACGCTCATCGCCTTGCAAACTATGAAAATTTGATAAAATCAACGAAAAAAACTGGAGTTTGGTATATACCCTTTTTTTGACCTCCCGAATCGATTGGAAGCGGTTTCGAGACATTTCGGAGCCTCCAGAAAATTTTGGAATTTTCCAGAGCTAGAGAAAAGCCCATAAGAATGGTCCATGTGAACTTCAGCACCTATAATTTCGGATAACAAATATTGGTGACCTATTTGATAGATTAAAGCAGAATTTTCCGAAATTCGCAACTCTAGTTCAAATCCATATTTTTTGGTTGACAATTGAACGTGTCACAGCAAAAAGGACTTATAGAAAAAATGACGTTTTTGGGAAATCGCGATTGAAGTTTGAGTATACTTTTTTAAATTCTAAATTAAGGAGTTGAGATGGGGAAAAAATTTTACCTTAAAATTTCATCTTTTTGCTACAAGAAAACAGCTCGCCCATCACTTGATATCTTTTCTATTTTTTTCTATATTGAAAACAAAAGGTCGAGTTATATGTTCTTTTTGTTGTGAAAAAATTTCATTTCGACCCTTCTACGTTTGATGACGTATAATTTTTCCGGAAGTGGAAATTAAAAAAAAATCTTCACACAAAAGTTGAAGAGAATGAAAAAAGGAACATTTTTGTGAAAAAAATTTCAAATGATCTCTTCAGGGAGCGGATATATCGCACTTTGAAAAATGACAACTTTTTTTTCATTTTCTTGGTTACAAAAAAATGCTAAAAATACATTTTGGACAAATTGTATTATTTTTTCAAATTTATGACGAAAAATTAACCAAAAAACATTTCATTAAAATTTTGAAACTTTACAATCATCTGCACAGTGAAAAAATTAAATATTACGCAAATTCTCGAAAATCAAACATATGTAATGTAGGTACCGAAATTGCGAACTTCGCATTTTAAAAACGTCATAACTCTTCGAGGAAAACATATTGGAAGGTGGGAGGGGGCTCATTGGATAGAGGAGAAAACTTCAGGGAATACGAATCGCTATTCGCATCAAAAAGGACATATGCTGAGTTATGCCCTTTCTGTTGTGACACATTCAATTTACTTGGAAAAAATTTAATTTTCTGACAAAAAATTTGAAATTCAACTCAGTATGCGAATTTTGGAAAATTCTGCTTCAATTGATCAAATATGTCACCAATATTAGTTATCCGAGGATATAGGTGCTGAAGTTCACGTGGACCATTTTTATGGGATTTTCTCCTCTCCAGCGCTGGAAAATTTCAAAATTTTCTGAAAGCTCAAAATCGTCTCAAAACCGCTTCCAATCGATTTGGGAGGTCAAAAATAGGGTAATTACCAAATTTCAATTCTTTTCGTTGATTAGATCAAATTTCCATATTTTGCATGGCGATGAGGTAAGTAATTTTAAAATTTAAAAAATTCGTCAAAATTCTAGAAATGAATTTTAGTTCCTGAAATTTTGGATATAGGGTTCTTTTATGATGTACTTTCGATTTATTTTTGTTTTGGCTCAAAATTTTACTTCAAGTTGGGATACCTTCCTTGTAAGAGATAGAAAAATGAATGAAAGAGACAAAAAATTTACATGTTTTCTTGGAGCATTCGCAGCACCTTGTTGAATATACTCGAGTTCTCTTCTAGAAATGTGTTTATCTTTCGAAGGATCATTTGTAATAAAAGTTAACCAAATAATTGACCAAATTGTACTCAATACTCCTGAAACCATTTATGAGATATTGGATTTGGCAATTTGGTGATATTCGAACGATTAGCAACTACCTTCAATGTAGAAAGGAGCCGTCCATCCCCATTTTTTCACCAAATATCCACAAAGAGGATACGTAACAGCTATTCCAACATGGACTCCACTAGTACCATACGACGTCAGCGTAGATCTCTCTTGAACCGGTGCCCAACGTGAAAATATCTCCGAAGTACTGGCCGATGCGAACCCCTGGATCAAGGCAATTCAGGGTCTACAGATCAAATATCAGATTGAGTCATTCTGCGTTTGAAAATTACCTCAAATAATCCACTCAGCACTCGATTCACCATAAACAGATAAAGATGTAGGTTCATGCTGACTGGACCAAGAATTGCCAGAATTCCAGTCATAGCCATGCTGACTCCATACGTAACCGATCCTCCAAATCTGGTCGATAATATTCCACCGACGCAAATACACAGGTATCCTATCGAAGGCGTGCTAACAATTAACCCGGTAGTTTTCGAATCCCAATTGTATTCAGGCGGCTTAAAATAGTCCACTTGCAATTTCACAAAAAATGTTTACAAAATTACCAGTATCGAGGTACGCGTGAGGTACTTGCTAAGAATGGCAGCATGTTACCTCGGTAATGGTTCGATTCCCTTGGACGATTTCTTTTGAGGATGTCATCTCTACGATTGCTATGGTTATTTTACCAGACAACGAGTTCTTGTTGACAGAGCTTATGAAAAGTAGCAAAGTTACGAGGAATCGTTTGGAGAACCAGATCGAAGGTGGTTTCGTCGTGCTCGCCGAATCGTCTCTTTGAAATCGAAACATTGTACGTGGAAAATTCAATGACGTATTTATTTATAAAAGTTCTTGAAAAAAAAATGCTAATCGAATGTATTTAATTTTTATCAACCTGGTGGTATTGTTTTCGAGCAAATCCTCGTTTACGTTTTGATCGGCGAGAACTTTGGAATTCATGTTGAATCAAGTAGGTACAACTGTTTCTTTATCGCTGACCGCGATCGTTCGAGTACATGAAAAATTTGACGCGAACTAATTCACGAGAAATTACATTTATTGCAACTTTGAAACATAAAAATAATAACTTTCGTTCATACTCGATTAACTTTTCGCGAAATTTCAACTACGAAATATTATCTAATCCCAGCGAACGCGAGTCTGTTAACATTCGAATCGACAGATAAGATAGACGATGCACGGCAGCGGTAATTTTACTTTTATTGCTCATTATCACGTTGTTATATTTAATTCCACTTCTGATAAGCGCCGTCGCCGATGTAGGTTTCTACCTACGCCGAAAACGCACGATACGTGTGATTCTGGTATCTTTTTGTTTCAAATACTGTCGAGTTTTAATTGTTGACGCGAGTCGCGAACTCGCGACTTGAACGATGCGCGAGTTAAACGAGTAAGCCCTTGAGACAATTAGATGGGATTTCAAGGTTCGAGCTTCGAGCTTATTAATCGGATGATAAATGGAAAGCCGGGCTGAATTGGGTTGGATTGGTTGATGAAATATGTATTTGTCTTGTACCACTGAAAAAAGTGAGATAAACACGTTGCCTATTCTGATAACACAAGTCAACACGATTTTTGTGTTTGGGTTCCGATTGCGAAATTTGGGTTGCTTTTATGTATCTAATGAAGGGAAAAATAATTTTTTTGTCCGAAGTTTGCTTTAGGGGGTGGGGGAGCCAAAAATGTGATTTTTCAAGAACAATACACACGGATTTGAGAAAAATTAAAAAAAAAAACCATTTTTTTGGTCCAATCTTATAGAAAATTTCACGCTGAATCAAATGCCGCAAACCAAGACCTCTATCTCTTTTAGAAAAAAAGTTACGGTTAAAACTTTCTTAAATTATGTGAAAAAATCTCATTTTTTTGCCTTGCTCACCGAAAAGTGAGATTTCTGAGAAATCTAAGCATTCTACGACCATAATTATCATGACAAAAGTTGTAGAGAATTAAATTTCCTATCGGATAGGTGCATTCAGATTTTTCCGGGAGGCGTAGTTTTTGAGATATTCTCGAGTCAAGTTGAACATTAGTTGAGGGAATTGAGAAAAAAAGAGAAATAAAGCAATTTTTGGCTGTCAAAAGTGTTACAGCGAAAAATTATGGAAGGTGACTAACCTTTAGGAGTTACCACGACCTCCCACAATTTTTCGCTGTAACACTTTTGACAGCCAAAAATTTCTTCATTTCTCTTTTTTTCTCAATTCCCTCAACTAATGTTCAACTTGACTCGAGAATATCTCAAAAACTACGCCTCCCGGAAAAATCTGAATGCACCTATCCGATAGGAAATTCAATTCTCGACAACTTTTGTCATGGTCATTATGGCCGTAGAACGCTTAGATTTCTCAGAAATCTCACTTTTCGGTGAGCAAGGCGAAAAAAATGAAATTTTTTCACATTATTTAAGAAAGTTTTAACCGTAACTTTTTTTCTAAAAGAGATAGTGGTTTGCGGCATTCGACTCAGAGTAAAATTTTCTATAAGATTTGATCAAAAAAAAATTTCTCAAATTTGTGTGTATTGTTTTTGAAAAATCACATTTTTGCCCCCCACCCCATCCCCTCAAGCAAACTTTGGAAGCCAAAAATGAGAATATTGGTGTGTTTTGATGTCTAGAATCAGAATTTGGCCATGAGAACTGAAACACAGAATTTTTTTTTTTCTGACATTGTGTAATTGAACTGGTTCCAAAAAAAATCACGTAAAATTTTTTTTCAACCATGGAAATGGATAGTACTTTGAAAACTGAACAAATTTTCATATAAAGACCTTTTGCCTAACTTTAAAATTGAAGGGGCTACAAAAAAATTATTTATAAAAAATTTGAAATAAAATCAATCTAGAGAATGCTTAATACAGGATGACTTAAAATTCCCGGAACGCGAAAATTGCTTCGTAAAAAAAATAATAAGGCCCAACCTGGGCCCAACGAATAATAAAAACCTATTCACGACATAGCTGAAGCAATGAAGCTCCATTCCCTTAAAAAATTATGAACTCATTCGTCATTGATTACAAATCTTTTAAAAATTTTCTACTTTTTTCAATTTTTGTACTTTTCAAAAAAAAAAAATCTCGAAACCCAAAATTTCGAAAATTTTAAAAATTGAGATACTTAATAACCAACAGTTGCATATGATTGAGTATTAGATAAGGATCAAAAATCATTGTATGCAGATTTTGCATAATCAAAAATTTGAATGGGCAAAAATTTATTAAAAAATTGAGTTTTCGTGAAATTGGCAAGTGGCAACACTGTCTCCCACCACTCAACCCTTTTCAGATATTTTGAGTACAGCGTTGACGTTGTCCCTTGTCGACCTACATGTAGGCAACCCTTCGTTCAGATCAACGCGAGACAATGTGGAGTGATTCCTCTCTAAATTACGAAAAAAACGTTGCATTCCGGAACTTTTGGGTCACCCTGTACGTTGAAAACTGAACAAATTTTATTTTGAAGAATTTTTACCTAACATGAAAAATAAGGGGTCTGCGGGTCATTCAAAATTGAGAAATTTGAAATTTTTTTAAAGCCCACTTAGTTTGAATGACATGACCCGTAGCCCCCTCATTTTTAATGTAAGGCAATAATTCTTCAAAAAAATTGATCAGTTTTCAACGTACTATCCATTCCCTTGGTTGATTCATTTTTTTAGAATTTTTTACAAACAATTTTTTGTAGCCCCTTCAATTTTTTAATTTAGGCAAAAAGTTATAAGGTGAAAATTTGTTCAGTTTTAAATTACTATCCATTCCCATCATTGAAAAAAATTTACTCGAGTGATTTTTTTGGAACCAGCATTTTCCCCTTCAATTATTAAGATAGGCAACATGTTCATCTCGAGTTTTTTTTTCAGTGGTACTCGGTTATATCCAAAAATGAAATAGGTATTGTTAATTTTGAACTGAATTGGTGTAAGTTTTTGGGATAAAAATTTCATAATTCGTGACCAAGTTTTTATTTTTTTGAGTGAGATGTCCACATCTTAGGATCATTTTCCTAGATAAATCTTTGAAAATCGGTTTTCTATCAATTCTTCCCCATTTTTCTCGAAATTTTCATTTTCATCTTGGGAATTTGTCGACGATAATGACCAAGGTTGAGGTTCACTCGACCCGTACACCAAAAATACTAAAGTCGATGCTAATAAAACGCCTGCTGTCAAGATAAACGTATTGTTCCATTCTTCTTGACTCTGTAACAGAATGATTTATGTTCCTCCGAGTAGGTATAATTTATGAACTGAAATTCGCCGAATTTTTAATTAATGGAACTTACATGGTTAATGGTCATGAAACCGATGGCAGTTCGCGATACGACCGTACTGACGCAGAACCAAAATGTTAATAATCCGGAAACCGCGCTGGTATCATTGGGTGCTACGCTGACGAGGATTATTCTACAGAAGAGTGGCTAAAATTAGTTGTTTTTTTATTTTTTTCTGGCCTCGAATGTGATTTTTGATCGACTTACTGGAAAATTAACGAACTGAATGGCCACAGTGTTCTAATAATTGTAAAAAATAATATCAATATGGAGAAATTTGAGAGGAACGTGGTGGCAATGAATAAACACATTTGGCTGAGGAATACCGAACTGACGACGAGTTTGTGCATCTGTGGAAAATAATGCAGTGAGATGAATGAATGTGAAAAAATGTGTATCGAAAATTTACATAGAATCGGGAATGTGGAATCAACAGATTGAAAAAAGTACAATTATTGAAAAGAATGTACATATTTATAAATTCTCTGTCAAAATTGTTACTAAAATGTAAAAAATGAGAATTTTTTAAACAATGAAGGTTGAAAAGACACCAAAAGTTTGTAAAATATAACAAAACTCATTTTGAAAAAAAAATGAAAAATCGTAAAATCGTCCTGAACATGGTTTGAAATTTCGTGAAAGTAGTTTGAAAATTGATATTGGTAGCCAGCTTGGTAAAAACAGTAGAATTTTTTGTAAATGCTTAAAATGTTGCAAAATTTTCTTTAAAAATCGTTAAAACTAACTCAGAGAAATTTCTGAAATAAATTTCTCTAAAATCAGTGATTTTTCATTGATCTTTCAGTCAAAAATAACTGATTTCTCATCTGTCAGTTTCCAATTTGTCAGAAAAAAATCAGTAATTTTCAACTAAAAGATCAGTGATTTCTCTGTAAATTTTAAATGTCAGAAAAAATCAGTAGTTTTCGACTGAAAAATCAGTGAAAACCCATTGATTTTTAATGAAGTTCACTTCATTGATTTAAAAAAGTAAAATTTCACCAAATTTCTATTGCCGAAAATTGATGCAAACAATTTTTATGACATTTTGATTGATTTTTATGGCCTTTTTCTCGATTTTTTCACCATTATGAGTAAAACTTCAGCATTCCATACTGTTCTCAGAAAATTTTTAACAATTTTTGCTCCTATTGGAAATTTTTTACGAAAAATTGAACCACTTTTACATTTTGAAATTTTTTGTGATATTTTGAATACCTATTTTAAATATAATTCAGTCAAATTATGCTATTTTGAACATTTTTTCGGACAAATTTATTAATTCTATTCAATGTTTCATCATTTTTATAAAAATTAAGTATTTAAATATGAATTTGATTTTTAAAAAAGCATTTACAATTTAATCACCATCTATATACGAAAGAAGTACATACACCTAGTTCGTTGTAGATATTATTGTGATGAAGTGTAAACAACGTTAAGGATACGTGTGGGTAATGCTTATATGGTTGATTTAAAATACATATTTGATTAGATATATCTTTAGAAATTAATAAAATTCAATATTAATAATCAATTTTGATGTTTTCTTTGTTGCAGGTGAGTTACCAAAACCAAATTAGAATAATTATTTACTTGATATTGGATGATTAATGCAGAAGTGTGAGTAAAAAATATCTATTTTCTAAACTTGAGCCAGTCAGATTTTTTGTGATTTTTTTTTTGAATCAGTGAAATAAATTTTACTGAAAATCAGTAATTTTTCATTAAATTGTCAGAAAAATCAGTGTTTAATTTTTGATTGAAAAATAGGCGAAAAATCACTGATTTTTAGTAAAATTAATTTCACTGATTCAAAAATACAGAATTTCAACCAGTTTGAGTGATTTAGATGATAATAACGACGATAGGGTATTTTTAATCTCTAATCAGTTGATTCTGAGGCGATGATATCCTGGCTAGAGTATTTAAACTTGAAGCGATCATGTTGATGTGTTTTAGGGAAGGAAAGAAAAGTCTTAAATGTTGAAGAGACCCCTCAAGAATGACTTGATTTTTTTTTCAGAAAAAAAAATTATGAAAGGATATTTTTTTGCAAAAATGGCTAACTTATGCAGAAAATCTTACCGAGGTGGTTGTTATTTTCGTATTATTCTTCCAATAATCCAATAAAGCTCCGGTAACCGGAGACATGAATATGCTTACTAAATAGGGAATCGAAGATATTAACCCGACGTCTTTGGTATTTCGTTGAGTCACATCTGAAATAAAACCATAAATATTACGTACGAAGTTGTATGCAGAACTGAAAATTCTGATGTCAGAATAAGACTCATAAGTAATTATAAGGACCTTTGATGAATAATGGCAAACACAGCAGCAGAATTGTAACCAACCAACTCGAAGCAAAGATACCACTGTACAGTGCCCAAACAGGTGGTGAAGTTAGAATTGATTTATATGGATAGTGTGTCTGTAAGATGATAATTTATATGATGACAAAGATGCTTTCTGTATTTACAAAAAATGGCCCATCATCTAAATCCGAATTAGTCTAATTTGGCAAAATTCTGCCTTTTTGAATTAGTTAATTTTATTTTCTGATGATCAGTAATTTTTCACTGATCCCTCAATAAAAAATTGATAATTTTTCTGACAAATTAGGAATTGACTAAGAAAGCAATTATTTTTGAATGAAAAATCAGAGAAAAATTTTTGATTTTCAGCAGAATTTCATAAAATTTGCCTGATTCAGATTTAGAAAGCATTAATTTATTTTCGACTTACTTTTTTTCTCGATGTTTGGTCAATGCCTGCCAATATGTAAGAAAGTTCTTTTCTGGAAATGTGTTTGTCTTGCGATGGCTGATTTTTAACGAAAATGAACACAATTATCGACAACGCTGAAGACATTACGCCTGCATATGAAAATTATTTGACTTGAGACGCGATTAAAACAATTTTGAAGAATTGAACATAATGTATTTGTGACAATAAACCCACCAGTAACGTAGAACACCATTCGCCATCCCCATATGTGAGCTATAAATCCGCATATAGGATTGACAATTGCTTGGCCGACACATACCCCGTTGAAAGCAATGGCTAACAGAGTCGATCTTTCGGTTTTCGGTATCCAACGTGAAAATACCTCTGGGGCACTTACCGTATAAAAACACTAATTCGAATTAAGAATGAGATCATGGAGCAATGCATCGAAGCTTTATTGAGCCAACATCATACTTACGATTTGTATTCCGGTCAGGAAACGACACACCATTAATGCATTCAAACCGTAGCTTAAGCTGAGAGGATGCAAGATGGTCAATATACCACATAACATCGTTGCCAAGGAGCCACTCACCGATCCTCCGAGTTTAGATGCTAAGAATCCACCAAGGATGGCGAAAAATCCTCCATAGGGGATCATGCTTATGATAATTCCTGTGGTTTTCGGATCCCAATCGAACTCAGCTGGCTGAAAGGGAATTGTGATGATGACGAGTATCTGTTGAACAAAAGTATCAAACACTTACCATGATTATTGTACGATTTCCGTCCCAGGTCGATTTGTTTGATGTCATTTCAACGATAGCGATATTCATGTTGTTTCGTATGATCATTTCGTTCGCGTAGCTCAGAAACATCAAAATAATTACCAGAAAGCGTTTCGAAAGTAATAACGGAGGGGTATCAGTGATCAGGGAATTTCTGCGGAGTACAAAAATCAACGTTTGATATCAAATTTTGAATTTCATTGAATACGAAAGTTATGGCCCAATTAAAAAATTTTTTTACGTTATTTTTCCATTTTGGTATTCGAGAAATGCTTCGGAGATCTCTGGAATTTTGGTATTGTCTTTCATCTCCATTTTTTTGCGGTCTGTTTTAGCGAGTGTGAGGGAAATATTTAATTATTCGCGTAAAATACCGTTCACGTGGAAATTATACTTGAACCAGAGACAACTTCATTGAATATTATGTCCTCGCATTTGAAATTTAATTCTCGTGAGACAGATTTATTACTTACTGGTGATAAGATATATTTACCTAGAATGCGACGCGACGAAATGTGGGTTTTTTGTTTATTCATTGTTTTTAATTCTCAAATAAATAATTACTCGAAATTTTCAAAGAAATATTTTTTGAAAAAATAAAGTATACACATATCAATGAGAAAACGAGAACAAATTTAAAAAAAAAGTAGAATAAGACATTTTTAATGTAGGTATAATTAAAATTATCTAAATTTTGGAAAATACGTTCATTACTGAGATCTTGAAAGTTGATCATTGCACATCTCATTTTTACGATTTTTCTGCCCAATTTTCATGATGAGAAATACATTGGTTGTCTTTTTCATCTTTTGGTGACACAGACCACGATTGAGCTTCGCTGGAACTGTATAGGGCGAAAATCGTAGCACCGAGAAGTGCTATACCACTTGTTAAAATGAAACAATTGTTCCATTCTTGCAAACTCTGCACATAAAACATACGAAATATTCTTCAAGTTTCGGCATTGGATCATAAAAGAAGGAGATTTATGGACCAATGTTCACTCTCTCATTTTGAGTCAGTGAAAAGTCACTGATAAATAGTCAGAATTGCGGCACAGGAAATATCAGCGGAATTCACTGATTTTGAGCGAATTTTCGCCGATTTTTCAAAGACTTTCACTGATTTTTCAGTGATTTTTCTCACCGATTTGTTTTCAGTAAAAACAGGATGTCCATTCTCTGGAAAACCGGGAAAAGTCAGGGAATTTTGGTGGTCTGGAAAAGTCAGGAAATTTTGGAATTTTCTCTGGAATTTTTCGAAAATCCAAAAAAAGGATAAATCATTTAGAAAAGTGTTTCTTTGCTTATTTTATTATAAATTTTTCAAAAATTTTCGCATTCGCTTCGCTCGGGCTTTCCACCTTTCTGTATTTCCACTAAATTATTTATATTTTACCTCCTCATTGACTTTTTTATTTATTGGTATTTACTAAAAAATTGCAGGGAATTGAGGCATGTGCTTTTCATGGGGGGGGGGGGGGGTAAAAATGTGAAGACATTTTTGAATTTTTAGCTCAGAATAATCCGAATTTTCATTCGCTGGATTTAGTAGACATCCTGGCATAATTTTTTTCATTTTTCAAACTTAATTTTGCGTTGGAAATTGGAATACTTGGTTATTCCTTTTCATTTGAAATTTTTTCTGTAGGCAATTAATTCAAATTTTAAAATTTTTGTGTTGAGGGAGAGTTAGGTGGCCTCAAAAATATTCAGAATTGAATCTGAATCTTTTTTTGGCTCGAAGAGGAGCATCTAAAGATCTTGTAAAAAGTATCTAGTGATTTCGAAGAAAAAAAATCGTTGGAACTCATGCATTTTATATCATTCTTATGCGAAATTTCGGGACGTAAAGTGCATCACGTGAAAAATCACCCCCCCCCCCCCCGGTAACGAATATCATATTTAAAAGTTCTGGAAAAATTCGAAAAATTGGCCTGAAAAACCTGGAAAAGTCAGGGGAAATCATTTTTGAAATATAGTGGACACCCTGAAAAAAATGTTCGCTGATTTCCTCTTGTGCTGCAATTCTGACTGTTTCTCAGTGATTTTCGATCATTTTCACTGATTTATAATTGCGAGAGCACTTACGTGGTTTGTGATCATAAATCCTGTAATACTGCGAGCCATTATACTGCTGACTGAAAATACAACCGTACCGAGACCTGCTATAACACTGGTACTGTTCGGAGCAATACTGATGATGATTATCCTGTATGTGCAGAAAACAGCTCAAATTAGTTTGATTGATCGTACTTGAGTCATTGAAAATATTGGTAAAAAAAGATACGTGCTGTGAAACCAAATTGACGACGGATTCAAACATTTGTATAAAGATGAATGAAATTATCGTCACGATGAAATCGGAAATGTATACCGAGCTGACGAATACAACGCTGCTGACCAAGAATGATCCGCTGATTAATATTTTGTGGAGCTGGAGGGGAAAAAATGCATGAATTTCAAAAAAAAAAAAAAATGGATAAGTATGGCATTTTAGTCGCAGTCTTTAAAATTTTCTGATACCGTGGTCGCTGAGATGCTGAGGTTCTTTCCATAATCGAGTAGTATTCCGCAAATTGGAATAGTGAAAATACTGACGGTATTTGGAAGCGATGAAAATACTCCCACTTTCTTTATATTTTCTCCAGTTACATCTGAAATTGATACACGAATTTTTATAGAGATTAGATTTGATAAGCTTTACTTGATATTCCCGTTTAAAAATTAAAATCCCAAAGATCTTACCTTTCACGTATAAAGGCAAACAAGTGATTAAGATGGTGAAAATCCACATCAATGTAAACCTAGCCGTGAGAATGGCCCAGACTGGAGGCGAAGATAAAATACTTTTATATGGATGTACCATCTGTGAGTAAATACATAAGAAATTGAACATCGTCAATAATTTCCAAGTGTGAAATTATAATTGAAATGAAATTCTACGTCATTAGTCTTACTTTTCCCCTCGAAACAGTTGCAGTTCCTTGTTGTATATATGCTAGTTCTTCCTCAGAGATCCATTTGTCTTCCGAAGGTTGATTTTTTACCACAATTAAGCAAATCAACGAAGTGATTATGGATATGGCTCCTGTTGCGTAAAATATCATCGGCCAGCCCCATCCATTGGCCAAAAAACCACAGAAACTGTGCACTATTGCTACGCCCACGTTGAGCCCGTTGACCGTAAAAGACATCAGCTTCGATTTCTCGTTTGCTGGTATCCATTTCGAGCATACTTCCGATATGCTTACTATCAAGAAACTCTATATCAATAAAGAAAAATTATTAATATTGAAATACCTATACAGAGTATTTTGGTTATAGTTGAGTGCCTTTATTACAATGATGCTGCAACTCAAACTCAAATAATCTGAAAGGGAATTGGATGTGAGTGAAATTTGGAAGATTTATGTAGAATGTTCATGGGCGCCCACAAAGAGTTGTCGAGATTCGAGAGAGCGTGCTACTATACAGATGAATTGAATAGGTATGCCAATTTTTTTCTGGGGTAGAGTGTTTCGAAAATTTTCTATTATATGAACAATTTTGGACTTTCTAAAAAATTGTAAATTTTCTAGACCTTCAAAATTTTCTGAAAAAAATATTGCAATTTTTCGAAATTTTAATAATGTTAATGTCTTAAATACAGGATGTTCCATGAATCGTCTGCCAAACATATTTTTTTGGATATAACCGGGTACCACTAAAAAAAAACTTGAGCTGAGCATGTTGCCTATCTTAAGAATTTAAGGAACAAATGCTGCTTCTAAAAAAATCACGTCAAAAAATTCTTTTGACCATGGGAATGGATAGTATTTTGAAAACTGAACAAATTTTCACTATATGACTTTTTGTCTAACTCAAAAATTAAAGGGGCTACAAAATTTTTTTTTCAAAAACAATTTTAAAAAAATCAATTAATCAAGGGAATGGATAGTACATTGAAAACTGAAGAAATTTTGTTCTGTGCACTTTATGCCTAACGTCGAAAATGAAGGGGCTACGGCTCGCGCAAAATACGTGGGCTTCGAAAATTTTTCGAATTTTCCCAATTTTAAATGACCCTTGGCCCCTTCATTTTTGATGTTAGGCAAAAAGTGTACAGATACAGAACAAAATTTTTTCTGCTTTCAACGTACTATACATTCCCTTGATTAGTTGATTTTTTAAAAATTGTTTTTGAAAAAAAAATTTTGTAGCCCCTTCAATTTTTGAGTTAGGCAAAAAGTCATAAAGTGAAAATTTGTTCAGTTTTCAAAATACTATCCATTCCCATGGTCAAAAAATTTTTTGACGTGATTTTTTTAGAAGCAGCATTTGCCCCTTAAATTCTTGAGATAGGCAACATGTTCATCTCAAGTTTTTTTTTTAGTGGTATCCGGTTATATCCAAAAAAATATGTTTGGCAGACGATTCATGGAAACCCTGTATTAAAGTATTTCTTAAAATTTTGATAATTTTTTAATCGTTGTTGGTGAATTTTTCAGAAATTGGAGAGTTTTCAAAAATTTAGGGATTTTTTAAAACGTTGAAGATTATTGGAGAACTTTTCAAAACATGAGCTATTTCTTAAAAATTAACCAGTTTTCCAAAATTTTGTCAATGTTCTGAAAATCACACGATTTTGTAAAAATGAATAAGATTTTTTAAAACTTGAATAGTTTTCCACGAATTGAAAAAATGTTCACATCTTGAACAATTTTTTAAGAATAAGATTTTTGAAAATGAGACATTTTTTAAGAATCAGAAAATTTTTCGAAACTTGGATTCCAAATTTCTTTAAAAATTGCAGATTGCTGTGAAATTATTTTAAAGGACCACTGAATTATTTCTGAACTAAAAAATCTATCGTGGAATTAAATGATGATTTGAAAATTGGACAAATTTCGATCCGATATTTTTTTTCCAGTTTCAAATTCAAAAGACCAAGTGCGTTGAATTACCTAGGTCACTGAAATGTTGATAATTTTAATTTTTTTTTACCTTTTTGCAAAAAAATTTTTTTCGACCTGAATAATAATTTTCTTATTGTACCTAAGAGAATAATGAGCATTGTTCAAAAATTTTATCCAAAATCACTGTTTTGCTATTTTTTGTCCCCCAAATCAGTGTTGCAAAGTTATGTTTTTTTTAAACATGGATTGGATATGTTTCGAGTCTAGAGGTTAATTTTTTAAAAGTGTAACATTTTTGTGTAATGTAACGATTTTTATGTTTTTCAGTGTTGCAAAGTATGATTTTTAAAAAATAATGAATTCGATGTTTAAAATTGTATTATTGGCAACACAGCTTGCTTAAATTAGAATAAAAAATGTAAAAATGTTGAAGTTAGGATTTTTTAAAAGTGCATTGACATTTTAAGTCTGATTTTTTTTTGATAAGTTGTTTAAATTTACAATATTGGCAAAACTGTTTTTTTTTTTTTTTTTTTTTTTTTAAATCGTAATATAATGTGAAAATGTTTGAGATATATTTTGTTCAAAAAAAATAAAAGAGTAGGTATGTTTTGTAAGAAAGGGGCATCTTTTTCAAAAAGAGAAAAAAATTGGAAAAGTATTTTAAAATATTGAAAAAAAAATCAAATCAACGATTTATTTTAATAAACAGTTATAAATTTTTTTTCTCTGTACACGAAAATAAAAAACATTGCCTCATCTCTAAAGTATATTTGAACATATCCATGACCAAAAGTTTTTACTCTGAAGAAAAAAGTGAGTTAATTTTTTTTTAAATCTCATACGAAAGTTTGTGAAAACATTATTTTTTTCAGAAAATTTACGTTTGTTCTTTTGAATTGAAAATGTTTGTGCATAGGTTTCGTTCATATTTTGTTCATGCTCAAAATTGAAGAGGCTTGTAGATTTTTGTAATTTTAAAAACCTCATAACTCCTAATTTTTTCCCTCGATTTTATGAATGATAAATGGAATAATGTGAACTTATACCAAAAGAATTTTATGCGAATGGCCATCATTAGCTACATTAAGGTGCTGTATTGGCTGTTGAGGATTTGAGAACTGAAAAATGCTATAAATATTGTTTGGTCCGCTGTATTTTTCTATGAACGAGGATAAATTTTAATTCGCATCTCAGCCAACTTAATCAAATGATAAAATGCTTACTTCAGATATTCCTGTCAGTAAACGACACGCTAGAAACGTGTAAAACCCATGATATAAGCTGATTGGATGAAGCAAAGTTGTTATTCCACTCAGCATCGTAGATAAGGTGCAGCTCATTGCTCCTCCGAGCTTGGTCACTACATATCCGCTCATAAAGGTCATCAATCCTCCATAATAAAATATGCTCAAAACTACTCCAACGGTTTTTGAATCCCAGTCAAATTCTGCTGACTGGAAAAACGATCTTATAAATTGAAAACTGTACCGAAGTGTTGGAAATTTGATGCTAGTATTGATTATCGACTTACCTGTAATTTTGTTGAATTTCCTGTTCGGACTGTTTTATCTGAGGTCATCTCTACAACAGCGATGCTAATGTTGAATCGTACAAAAGCAGTATTTACGTAGCATAAGAACATCATGACGATGACAGAAAATCGTCTGGAACACCATATTGATGATGTGGATGCTGATTTCGTCGACTGAACTTGTCTATAAAAGCGAAATAAATTGAATAATTTTAATTATTACCTTCAGGCAGATCGGAGACTGTAAAGTAATAGTAGAAAAAGGTTTTACGTTTTTTGGGTGATTTCTTGTGGGTTCATTTTGTCAGCTGTCGATTTTCTTGTTCGCGTTTTAACTCGTAAATACTCCTGTTTAATACACGATTCTCACTACAATTACATAATTCAGAAACTTTAGACTCGTTATTGTGCAAAACATCACATAAAACCGATGATAAAATTTTATCTCCGATCGAAATGAAACACGTGAGTGAATTATCTATCTACCTATTTGATTTTTACCACCGTTATGGTTGCAGTAATTAGGTGTCGATTTGGCGCATTTTCTTTACTGAAGTATTAATAGAATCGTTAGAGGAAAAAAACTGGTTTTTGAATTGTCTAATGTTTGAAATATGTCTGTGTGCGTAAAGAACGCACTTCTGCAGCCGAGAAAAAAAATATTTGCGTTTAGCTAATCGCTTGATCGATTTTCATTTCCTGAATGTAATTATGATACTGGGACGTTACCTGTCGGCGTTTTCGAAAATTATTACGATTTTTTGCTCGGTGTAGAGTAAATGTTGTTTCAGTTCCGTATAGTTTGACGTTTATCGAAGTGATTTGCATGGCGAGAATAAACGCAGGGGTAGGTAGATGCAACCCCCGTAACAAAGTTGAATTTTTTCGTTGAAAATGTAGAAAATTCAGCTCATCTTCTCTTACGAATGCCAACTTTGGTAACTGGTTATTTTTCTTGTGATTTTCTAGAAAACTCGTATAGGTTTTGATGAAGAACTCTGGGAGCAGTACAGATTTCAATTTTTGTGACCTTGTAAAAGAGTACATTTAGGATCTATATTTATAATGTGACGACGAACGGGAAAAGGGACCTCCCGACTAAAATCAACTTTTCGAGAAAAACGCGTTTTTTCAAGGAGGGAGAGGGGGTGTACTCGATGGTAGAGCGATGTTCCCGCGACGGCTATCACTTTTGTCCGAACTCGGGACGGTTTGTGGAAGAGCCTTTTTTTTTTTTTTACCAAGGACTTTGACTGTGTAGCGAAATGACAGACGTACAATTTTTTCAAAAAGAATATTTTTTTATCAACATAATTTTTTTCACAACCAAGTTTTTTTCTCAACTAAATTTTTTCAGCACTAAATTTTTTTCACGACTGAATTTTTTTCGAGAGTACAATTTTTTGTCAACTATTTTTTTCTGAATTCAATTTTTTTCAAAACTAAAATTTTTTCAACACTGAAATTTTTTCTGGTGTACATACAATTTTTTCTAAATTAATTTTTTTCTGAACTAAAATTCTTTCCACACTGAATTTTTTTCTAAGCTAAAATTTTTTCAACATTGAATTTTTTTCTCAACTAAATTTTTTTCCGAAGTACACTTTTCTATCAACTAAAATTTTTTCCGAAGTTCAATCTTTTATGAATTAAAATTTTCATCAACTAAATTTTTTTCCCAACTGAAATTTTTCTGAATTTGGAACTACGAGTATTTTTTACAATTTTTTCAACACCACTTTTCCCCCGAAAATACGTAGGTATATTACAACTCTGCAAATCAACGAATGACAAAAAAATATTTTTTCACTCTCGAAGAAAAATTCAATTTTAGTTGAGAATTTATTTCAGTTGTGAAAAAAATTTAGCTGATGAAAAATTTAGTTCATAACAGATTGTACTTCAGGAAAAATTTAGTCGAGGAAAAAAGTTGAGTCGAGAAAAAAATTTAATGTTGAAAAAATTTTAGATGAGAAAAAATTTAGTCGATAAAAATTGTACTCCAGAAAAAATTTCAGTCGTGAAAAAATTTTAGTGAGAGAAATAAATAACAGGGAAGGATAATTTTGTTTTGTGTGGAGTAGTTCCTTTTTCAAAATCGAAACGAGCCCCAAAAAAAGAGAAATTTTTGAAGTAAAACTGAACTTAACCACCATAGAGCCAGCTACGAAACGGATTGAACTTTTCTCATGAAGGAAACGTAATTTTGGTCGGGAGGTCTCTTTTCTCATTCCTGTGCCAAAAAAGGGGGAAATTCAAAAATTTGCAATTTCAGAGTGCACGAATCCCATATTATTTGATGAAAAAATCGTTTTTCAACTTTCCTTTCGGAATTGAAACGTAATTTTGGTTGGGAGGTCCTTTCTCGGACGTTTTTTGGTCGAGAGGTCCCTTTTCGCATTCACGATCGAAAAATCAATTTTAAGGTATGAAACCATCTTCAGACGATTTTTAGGGGTATTTAAAATGGATTAAGCCAAAAAAGTGAAAAACGATTTTTTGGTCGGGAGGTCCCCTATCCTATTCGTCATCACATTATTAAAAGATTTTTTGACCTTTGAATGTGAAAAAACCTTTTCCAATTCGCCAGCCTCTCCTAATGGACCGATTTCGCTCATTTTTTTCATTTTTTTAAAACGTCCCTTCTGACCTCTAGATGAGCCATCGTTCCTTGAAATTCAAATTTTTTTAAAATTAGGGCTCAAAATGCTCAAATAAAAGAATTTTTTGACCTAAAAATGTGAAAAAACCGTTTTCCAATCCGCCAGCCTCTCCTAATGGACCGACTTCGCTCATTTTTTACAACGTTCCTTCTGACGCACAGATGAGCCATCGCTCCTTGAAATTCAAAATTTTTAAAATTTAGGGCTCAAAAAATCAAAATTTGAATTTTTTCCGAATTTTTCGAAATATGTAATTCGAAAACTAAAAAAGTTACAGACTTGGGAGTAGTCTCGAATTGAAGAGAATAAAATTTAGCGTCTCTCCGTCGCTTACACCTACCCTTTAACTTTTTTACTTTTTGAGTTATTTTTAAAAAACTGACTTCGGTTTTTGGATTAAAATAACTCGAAAACTAAACAAGCTGAAGGTATGGTATAAGCGACTGATACCAGCGAAATTGATAAGAATGTTCGTCAAAACTGTACCTCATACCGCACCCTATCCCTCACTTCTGCATTGCGACTATTGCCGATTGCGGCTATTTCGCATCAGTCATACCGTTTTAGGAGTGGGAGTCGTGGAGTCGCGCTTCCCAACCGGTCCTGAAATCGTCACATTGTCGCATCTGTGTGGGTTTGAGTTTACAATTTGCTTACTGTATTCTGCATAGATGAAGATTATTTACACAATGTGTTTCGTTTGTAGTCATCGACGTGATAACGTCGATGTTTGTAGTGGTAAATTGGCGAGAGTTGTTTGATGATACAACGCCAATCTACATGTAGCTATCGGAGTAGTTAATGCAATTTCTCTACACAGTAAGGTCATTTGGGGTAATTGTAAACAAGTCGTGCTGTAAATACTTGAATGCATCTAGCGAGCTGGAGTTGCCAAAAATAAAAACTTTGAATAATTTGTCTTACTATAATAAAAAACTTCGGGTTCTTGGTGACAGCTGTGATGAAAAAAACATGATATCAAAATTCGATTTTCACACAATTTACGTAATCTTCAAAATTCGAGAAAAAATAGAAAAAAGTAAAAAAGTTGGTGTTTGATGCATTAATTTAGTTCTACGGGCATTCAAAAATGATGAAATTCAATTCTTATGATTTTTGAAGCTGAGAAATTAATTTTCTGCAGCATTTACAAATACCCATCAAAATTTTCAGGTGTGGGGTAATTGTAAACACGTGTTATTTAAATGGGATTCACAAATTTAAACACAAAATATCCTTTTTTTTTGATTTTTTTTTTACAAGTTAGTTTTTCTACGGGTTTAAATATTTAATCTGTATAATTTTTTTCCAAATTATGCAAAAAAACTCGAGTGATACGTTTTTTATGGGGCACAATGTAAATATTCTTGTCCAATTGTAAACGAAGTCCATAATTTCGGATTGAATAATCGAATCGATAAAAACAACCCGCCATATTACTCCTCATACATTCATTGATACATGGTAAAAATTTCAATCACTTTGCTTTCTTACTTACAGAGTAAAACGAAAAAGAGTATCACAAAATCGGTTCAATTTTCCGAAAAATTTACAATTACCCCAATTGACCTTACATCCACTGCGCAAGGGCACACGTTTTTCACTTGCGGTACTGACTATACGAACTATAGAACCACTTTTACGGGGGTTTCTCCTGTGTTGGGAAATTCTAGAATTTTCTGGAAGCTGTTTAATTTCAAATTTTTGCAAAGTGTTCATAAATTAATTTCTGTTTTTGGAAGCTGTTGAGCATCTGGTCATTTTATTTATACCCAGGGATGTTTCAAAGCATTATGCCAGGGGGGGGGGTGTTGAAAATCTATGAAAATCCAGACTTGAATTTTCCATTTTATCAAATATACAGTATACATATAATAACTGCATCAATAAAACTTTTTTTACCCTCCCACAATCGTCCTTTTTTTATTACGTACCTATTATGGACTTCAACCCAACTAAATTTTATGTAGAAGGTAGCTGCAGCAAACATAATTGAAAATAAATACATAAAATCAATTCATTCAGATACAAAAATGACTGACTTTTTTTAGGAGGGGGGGAGGGGGTTTGATGGTACAAATTTGCTGACTGGACTAAATTTTTAAAGGAGTTTGTCTCTGTCTCCTCTTTTATTTTCAAATTACAAATATTAGAATGTACTTAATGATTTTAAGAAAGGATAAAAAAATTTGTTCGGTGATAATTTTTGAGAGTAACATTTCCATCAATCATCTTAATAATTTGGATTTGAATTTTAAGAGATGCAGTTGCGTATGGTAGATGGTCTGACTTGAGAGTGAGACGTCGCCCAATGACACGACTTTCGTATTGGATAGTGGGTGGGAGTGGGTGGGTGGTATTGAATCATTCTCATTATTTACGGCAAACCGGTTATGCAATTTTATCAACGTCAATGAAAAGGATCGTCCAGCTTATGCTTTCGTAGGGGTTGAAAAATTCCAAAATTCCATTAAAGAAATGAAACCAACTTCACAAATGATCTGACGAACTCTAAATTTGTTTTTAAAGATTTTATAAGATTCGATTTTTTTTGTACAAAAATGTGAAATTTTTAAGAATTTTTAGCTTCATATTCACAAGACATACCTAAACATGAAATGAAAAATAATTATTTTTTAGCTTGTACGTATTACTCATAAATAGGTATTATCTGCTTATCAAGAAAATCATGATTTTTGACGTTGATCAAGAAAAATTCAAATTATTCAAGAATGTTGTCCGAAAACCCGCAAAATTTGAGAAATTTTTCTGAAATTTGTAAAACCTCTATGCAGATGAATTGGATTTAAAAAAAAAATTGTAATTATATGATATATAAAAAAATTCCTGCTTTTATTTCAAAAACAAAAAAAGGATAACTTCTGGAAGCGTTTTTCTATGACTGAGGATCCAAATAAAATTTTTGTAAAAACGTTGGAATCGAATACTGGATTACTTAGGTAAGTACTTATTATAAAATATTTTGTTGTTAGAGATAGGGGGGGGGGGCAGGTTAGCTTAAGCTGACTTGATCATGGTCCTCCTAGGTCTGGGCCGCCTATTCCAACGATGATTATGGTTGGTGATCGAAGTATAATTGAGGGGCTTAGTTCCAAAACTCACTTTTGCCAAAAAAAATCGATGTCGTTTTTTTTGCGGATTCTGGTTCAGTTTTTCATACTGAATCGAAATCTGCAAAAAAAACGACATCGATTTTTTTTGGCAAAAGTGAGTTTTGGAACTAAGCCCCTCAATTTATCTCTAACACTATAGAAATAAAGACGCGAGTCACCGGTATAGCAATGTAATCGATATATTCGTCAATATACGGAAATACAATGCCAACTTCGTACTTTGAACAATGCGATCAAACTTTCAACAAAACAACGAACATTAAACAATACTATCGTACATTTAAGGTATATCGGGCAGACTATCAAACGAGATGATGCCTGCTTCGCGTCGCGTACCGATATCCTACATATGGGGTGAGAAATCTAAAGGTCGCGCCTAGCTCGCGGTTATTAGAAGACTGGTTTCCCATAAGATCGCGAGATCTTATGAGAGACCAGATAGCTCGCCATGGCAGCAGTGCTACCACCTAGCAGCATAAGGGAGAAAGGGCCATATTACCCTTCACATTGTCAAATATTGAAAACAGTTATTGTCTGCCCCCGAACTGAAATTTGAAACTAACCGATGGAATTTAGTTCTTAGGGTCTGAAAACTACGTGGTGAAAATTGTGGCCCCCTACCTCTCTTCTAGCCCTAGTTATGAGGCAAAACGTTACTTTTTTCAGCTTTTCCATTAAAAAATTTTATTTCCACGAGTTTTCGACCAAATTTTTTCAAATTTTCGTGAGTTGTACACTGTACTGAGGGGTGTTAGTGGGTGGTTTAAAAACAAAATTTGATGATTTTTTCTTGCCAAAAATTGCGTTTGAAAACTTCAAATTGAGTTTTCTGTATGATGTCTCAGAGGGTGCAATTCTAAAAATATATTTTATGTACCTAGTCCTTATGTACAACGTGATATTTTTTTCAACATTTTTTAGGTAGTGGAACATCTTGAAAAATGCGAAAAACCATTTTTTCACATCATTTTTCACTCTTAAAAACGGTCATTTTTCGACGAAAATTTTTTTCTCGTAAGTATGTCCCAAAATACGTATTTATACACCATTTTACCGATTTTCACTTTATTTCATATCTTTCTCGTGATTTTTGTAATTTCAAGTTCAAATAAGTACAGCACGAGGCTGAATATTGAATATCTCACTTTCTTCGCATACAAAATTGTCATACGAAAAAGTTTGCAAAGATTATTGTTCAGCAGCTCAAACTACTTCAATAACCCCCAAAATTTTGAAACAAATATCACGTTGTACATAAGAACTACGTACATAAAATATATTTTTTTCAGAATTGTACCTTTGAAACATCATACAGAAAACTCAATTTGAAGTTTTTAAACGCGAATTTTGGCAAGAAAAAAAATCATCAATTTTTTTTTCAAACCACCCACTAACACCCCTCAGTATAGCGTACAACTCACGAAAATTTGAAAAAATTTGGTTGAAAACTCGTGGAAATGAAAATTTTTAATGGAAAGGCTGAAAAAATGAACGTTTTGCCCCATAACTAGGGCTAGGCGAGAGGTAGGTGGCCAAAATTTTCACCACGTGGTTTTCAGACCCTAAGACCTAAATTATATCACTGCAGGCATGCCACAGGGTCACCTTTTTTAGTGACTTGTCCCCTATTTTCAGGGTTGGTCACTAAAAGTACCTTTTTTGGCCAAAAGTCACTATTAGTCCGTTTTTTCACTCTAAAGTCACTTTTTTCATTCAAACGGCCTTCCGCTCTTGCATAAAATTTAAAAAAATACTAGTTTATTTTTTAGAACTCGTAATTTTTAGATGCAGAATATTACGATTTTTTTCAGTAAAAACTTATTTTAGACGGAAGTTATATTAATTATAAATGTATTATTATAAAAAAAGTTCGTTATTTTTTTCAGTTATTTGAAGCATATTTTTAACCTCGTAGCTTCAAGTAAAGATTTATTAAGGATAAAATGCCCTAATCTCGACCGCTTCCTAATTTCGACCACCGGCCGATTTCGGCCGCTATAAACGCAATCTACCTGGGAAAATTTTTTTTCATGCTCCGTTTTCACAGATGAACAATTTGAGACCAAAATGACTACTCTACAGGCAAAACTAGCGGAGAAAATTGAAAAAAAGCGACATAGCATAGTAGTACAGTCATTTTAGAGTTTGGCCCAAAAAAAATTAGCAGAAAGGGGAAGTTTCGTAGTATGGTATGTATTTTAAGATTCCTGAACTTCCCTAAAATTGGTGCATAATTTAGTCCTCCTTTTGGGGAGTAAAGGGGTTCAAATTTTGTTTTTTCGTTGATAACTTTCGAAATTACGCACTAATGAAAAAATAGTTGAAACAAAAGTTGTAGAGCATTAAAAAACGAACAATTTTTTCATTTACCATTTTCTCTCAGGATGTCATGGGGAGGAGTTAGGGCCTTCAGAAAAAAATCAATTTTGAAAATTTTCCATTACCTCAAATAATTACCAATAATCGGGTTAATCGACTTTTAGGAGCGTTTTTTTAAAAATCCTATTACTAAGTAGAATAAGAAAAATGTACAACCGACCCCTCATCTCAAAGTGGGGGGGCGGCTGGTGGTCGAAATTAGGAACCCAAAATTTCGATAATCAATTTTTGAATTCCCACAGAAAAAAATCACAAAAAATGATCGTATCGGCTCAGAATTTTAGGGTGTGGTGGAGGAAGGATCACTGTATTTTTTAAGGGGAAAATTATAATAGCACGACAAAACAATAGATCGCACGACGAAAAAAATCCAACGACAAAATTGGGTATTTAAACGACAGCCAATTCGCCACGACAGTTTAGGTGATGTGAACGACAGATCTCAATGAACGACGAGATTAGAGCAACGCCCGACAGTAAACAGGTTATCCCCGACTAATTTTAAAATTTCCGATTAGAATTTCCTTTCAATTTAAATTTTTTCTCAAAATTTACAAACTTTGGGTTTTGAGTTTTATCGGTTTTATATATTTACTTTTTACAACCTCTTCTAATTATTATTGTACATCGTGTTGGAAGAAATTTTGCAAAACCGCAGAGTTGAAAATTAAAAAAAATGAAATTTAGAAAGATCGAAGTTGAACAAAATTGAAGAAGAATTTTGAAATTATCCATTGGGAACAGTGAGTTGGAAGAAATTTAAATCATACGAGTTACCTAAGAAATGATTTGCTTTCATTTCAAATTTTCTTGAAATTTTCCCAGTTTTTTTTTTTAAATTTTATGTTTTTTTCGATTTCTTCAACCCAAAAATTTTCTACCATTTTTTGCTCATTGTTGGATACTTTGAAATTGAAAAGAAATTCAAGAATCAAAATTTAAAAAAATTGAAAAAATTTCAAGCAAGTTTGAGCTCTTGTGCATGGTTTTTTATTTTTTCTGGCACACTGACGAGCTCAAATATCTTCTCAATTGGGAATTTAACCTCCCTCAAATCCTTTTTATGAGTAACTAAATTTGATTTTAAAAAACGAAAAGAAAATTAAAACCCATACTAGGCAATTGCTATTTTTCTAATGTTGCTAATTTCTAAAAAACACGAAAAACAACATTTTATTCAAAAGGAGGTGCTCAAAGTGCATCTCCTGCAGAGTTGGACTGGCGTTCGTGACCGTCATTTATTTGTGACCATACGTGACTGACGGACACGTCACATTCGATGGTGACGGTCACGATAAATGCCCCGCCCCTTCAAAATACGGTAGATAGGAAAAATACATGACCATTACTGACCGTCACAATAAATTGATCGTGACCGGTCATGATAAATGCCCCTCCCCTTTCAAAATACAGTAAATACCAAAATATGTGACCGTCACGAAATTATCGTGACTGTCACGAATAATTAATTACAATATTTTGGCTAAAAATTTCGAATTATTCATTTCAAACCCTCAGAAATGTGAAATATTACCCTTTTCTTTTTTTAAGCCGATAATATTCTTCAATTTTCAAGTATAAACCATAAAATCAATTATTTATTGTGACCATATGTAACGAATGTGACCTGGGTCATGTTTACAGTCACAAATATGTGACCATGTCCTAAAATGACATATGTGACCAATAAATGTCCGGCCGAATAACTTTGTAGGAAATCATTTTACCCCTTCGGCATGAAATATAACCCATTGAATAGGGGCTAAAAAATACATTTTTGCAGCTAAAAACATTTGTGACCGTGACCTATCGTGCTCGGTCACGATAAACGTTCGTGACGGTCACCAGTCCAACTCTGATCTCCTGCTCCCCCTCTCCTTGCCTAAGTAAATTACCTCACCAAATTTGGTAGAAATCCAAGATATTTTGTATTAACCATAGTCTTTCCTCTTTCGTCGTTCTTTTTTTTTATGATGTCTCGTCGTGCCCTGCTGTCGTTAATTCTAATTTTTGTCGTTCAGCTTGTAATCGTGTATAATATTAAACAGTCGTTCGTTTACCATTTCTGTCGTTTAATATATTATTTGTCCGGCGTAATCAATTTTTTGTCGTTCGAAACTATTTTTGGGCGTGGGAACATTACTCTGTCGTGCAACCACTTTTTCTGTCGTGGAAACCATTGATTTTCGTCGTTTAAACCATCTTTTCTGTCGGGCTGATAAATAGGTGCCTTTTTTAAGCCATTTCTGACGTTTTTACCTCCATAAGTCTTTGAGTGGTGGAAGTTTGAAAAAAAGTGGTCGAAATACGGTACCCTTACCCTTGATGAAGACATTTTTCAGAAAAAAAAAGTATTTTCAGCACTATTGCAGAGAGAAATATAGTTTGAGTTATGATTTTTTTTTTTGGGAGGGGGGTGTATTTATTTATGAAAAAAAAAGAAAAACTGGTCACTTTTTTCGAAAAATAGGTCACCTTTTGCCTCATAAATAGTCACTAAAGTCACTATTTTCCCCCAAAATCTGTGTGGCATTGCTGTATCAGTTAGTTTCGAATTTCGGCTCGGGGGCAGATTCACCTATCTTAACCGCCGGTACCCTTTGTATTTTGAGAAAATAAAACAAGGAAATGAGAACAAAAATTTAAAAAAACCAGCTGAATAATCTTATTCATTAGGTACATTTCAAGTAAAACAATCAAAATATTGAAAAAATACGTTCATCACTGAGATCTTAAAAGTTCAATATTGCACATCTCATTTTTACGATTTTTCACCCCAATTTTCATGATGAGAAATACATTGGTTGACTTTTTCATCGCTTGGGGACACAGACCACGATTGAGCTTCGCTAGAACCATACAAGGCAAAAATCACAGCCCCAAGAAGTGATATACCACTGGTCAAGATGAAACAGTTGTTCCATTCTTGCAAACTCTGCACATAAAACATACGAAATATTCTTCTAGTTTTTGCATTGGATCACTAGTGATTCATGGACCAAAGTTCACCTACGTGGTTTGTGATCATAAACCCTATAATACTGCGACCCATTATACTGCTGGTTGAAAGTGCAAACGTACCGAGACCTGCTACAACGCTGGTGCTATCCGGAGCAATACCGATGATGATTATCCTGTATGTGCAGAAAACAGCTCGAATTAGTCTAAATCTTGGTCGTGTTTCTATCATTTCATGGTGTCTACTGGCAAGAAAAACGAAAAAACTCAGAAAATAGCAAGAATTTTAACGTTTTTACTCCAAAAGCAAGAATTTTTAATTTTTTTGTGAATTTTTTAATCTAGTGATAAAAAGGGGGTTCTTCTTTGGGCAAATTCCAAGTAAGAAAAATCCAGAAAACAGCAAGAATTTTCATTTTTAAGATCCAATAAGACACCGCGCATTTGAAAATATTAAGCAAAAGGACACGTGCTGTGAAACCAGATTGACGATAGATCCCAACATTTGAATGAAGACGAACGAAATTATCGTTACGATGAAATTAGAAATGTAAACTGAGCTGACGAATACAAAGGTGCTGACCAGGAACGAGCCACTGATTAATATTTTGTGCAGCTGAAAAAAAAATTCGATTTTTTAGAAAAATAGAGTCGATGTACGATATGATACAATTTTATGGTAATGTAATGTTTTTGGATCCTTACCATGGTCTCTGAGATGTTGAAATTCTTTCTGTAATCGAGAATTATTCCGCAGAGTGGAATTGTGAGCATAGTGACGATGTTCGGAACCGACGAAATTACTCCTACTTTTTCAATATTCTCTCCAGTTATATCTGAAATAGATGCCATGACATACCTTTTTATGGGGTTTAGTTTTTCACATACACATATTTGAATACCTTTCTCATTTTGAATCAGTGAAAAGTCACTGATAAATAGTAAGAATTGAAGCACAGAAAAAATCAGCAAATTTCAGAAATATAATGACTTTCCAGTGAATTTTCACTGATTTTCCATCAATTTTTTTAATGTTTGCTTTCAGTGACTTTTTTTACCGATTTATTACTGTGCTGCAATTCTGACTGCTTTCCAGCGATATTCGATAATTTTCACTGATTTATAACCGAAAGAGTACCATTTAATATCAGTTGATCAGACCTTTAACGTACAAAGGCAGGCACTGGATCAAAATGGTTAAAATCCAGAATAATGTAAATCTGGTCGTGACAATGGCCCAGACTGGAGGCGAGCGTAGAATTTTTTTGTACGGATGTATCATCTAGGCTTGTAAATATGACCATTAATTATCTCTACTCTATCAGAATTGAAATCAAATTCAACGTTAGCCTTACTTTTCCCCTAGATCCAGTTGTAGTTCTCTCTTTTATATATTCGAGTTCTTCCTTGGAGATCCATCTATCTTCCGAAGGTTGATTTTTTACCATAATGAAACAAAAGGGCGAAGTAATCACTGATGTAGCTCCTGTTGCGTAGAATATCATCGGCCAGCCCCATCCATTGGCCAAAAAACCGCAAAAACTGTGCACAACCGCTACACCCACGTTGAATCCGTTGACCGTGAAAGACATCAGTTTCGATTTTTCATTTGCTGGGATCCATTTCGAACATATTTCCGTTATGCTTACCATCAGGAAACTCTATTTGAGTAGAAGAACAATTGGAATATTTGTATGATGATCAAGTTGCAAAAGTCATGCATTAAATTAGATTTTATGAATGAGTTCAAATCTTCCACAAAAATAATGATCTGGGTTGATATTTTTTTGGGGGGGAGGGGTCACTATCGCGATTTACTTTTAAAAATAGTTGCTGATTTGCTGAAAAACTGCTTACTTCAGATATTCCAGTCAGCAGACGACAAGCTAGGAACGGATAAAACCCAAAGGATAAGCTGATTGGATGAAGCGAGGTTGTTATTCCACTCAACATCATAGATAAGGCGCAGCTAATTGTTCCTCCGAGCTTGGTTACTACGTATCCACCCAAAAACGTCATCAATCCTCCGTAATAAAATATGCTCAAAATTATTCCAACAGTTTTCGAATCCCAGTCGAATTCTGCTGGCTGGAAAAACGCACTTGTATTGAAAAAAATTGAAATCTCGAAATTCGACACTAATGCTGAATAATCACTTACTAATATTTCGGTTGAATTTCCAATTTTGATTGTTTTAATCGAGGTCATCTCTACGACAGCGATGCTGATATTGTATCGTACAAAAGCAGTATTTAGGTAGCATGCGAACATTACGATGATGATGGAGAATCGTCTGGAAAACCATATCGATGGTAATGCTGCTGACTTCGTAGGTTGCATGTTTCTGTGGAGGTGAAGAAAATTGAATGATTCATTACCTTGAGGTGTAGTTGAATTGAAAAAGGTTATTACGCTGATTGTGTGGTTTGTTGTGAATTCAATTTGCAGATACATTGGTCTTCAATTACGCGAAGAACAAAACTGTTTAATTTCAGTGATCACTCGATTCACATGACATTCTGAGGAATTTTTTAATTTTTTTTAATGGGTTCGGTCTACTTGGAACTTTTGACTCATTAGCACTTGAAAAATTAAACGAAACCGATTCGAAGGCGGATATGGGTGAATTGTTTACCTACTTTAAAATTTTTTGACAACCTACTCGAAATATTTTCAACCGAATTAATAGTCTGATCCAAGAGGCAAAAAGTACGTTAGAAATCGATGTTACTGAAACTTTTTTCCAGCTTAAAAAATTATAAGTATGAGGTGATGTAGATAGCATCTGCGACTTCCCAAAAAACTGATTTCAATATGCTAGACTCGTACAATGGGGGGCTGAAGCCTCAAATGTGTGTTTTTGGGAACGAAGTCGCAGCCAAAAAATTAAAAAGGGGTCACATGAGGTACATACCTTCGACAGATACCAAATATGTAATTTTTTTGGCTGAGACTTTGCACAAATGGATTTTATTGCAATTTGAATGCAGTTTTTATGCATTTTTTACTATTTTTGACGGTTATACGCCCATATGTAGCAACAAATACAATCAGGAACCAAGACATTCTTGCAAAATTACATTAAGTAAGTTCATCTTAAACCGAAATTCGAAAAAACGACTGAAAAATACCTGCATAACAAGAAGTAATAGCATGGAGTAGTTTTTGTGAGGTTCCCTCACTCCAAAATTTTATTTTGTAATTTTCCATCAAAAATACCCGTGCGACCTATCAAAATGCATTAAAATTTCGCGTAAAATCCGAAAATTACGTCTATTTTTCATTTCAACCCCTAGGGGAGATGGTTCCCCCAAATTTAATTATGTAGTTTTCCATCAAAAATACCCATGTGACCTATCAAAATGAATTGAAATTTCGCGTAAAATCCGAAAATTACGTCTATTTTTCATTTCAACCCCTTGGGGGGATGGTTCCCCCCAAAATTTAATTATGTAGTTTTCCATCAAAAATACCCGTGTGACCTATCAAAATGAATTGAAATTTCGCATAGAATCCGAAAATAACGTCCATTTTACATTTTAACTCGTCGATGGGAAGGGGTGGTTCTCGCCTCAAAATCTAGTTTTATCATTTTCCCTCAAAAGTACTCGTGTGTTATATGTATCAAAGTGCATCAAAATTTCGGGTCGAATTCGAAAATCATGTCCATTTTATATTTTTTTCCCGGGAGGGTGGCTTCCCTTCCTCATAATCTAAATTTGTAATGTTTTATCAAAAATACACAAGCCACTCCGCAAAGTGCATTAAAATATGACGTAGAATCCAAAAATCACTTCCATTTCACATTTTTACCCTTCCAGGTGGAAAGGTGTTTTTTTTTTCAGATTTTGAACATTAATGAAGCATGTACATTTCTATCATGTACTTGGGTACATTTCAAATTTTAATTCCTCGAGGATATGGTTCCGCTACATTCATATGTTGATGGGGGGGGGGGGGCGTCCGTCTTCAGAGACGTAACCAGAAAATAATAAATAGGTGGGCCAAACCAGGAGATAAATTATAAAATGGACATGATTTTCGAATTCGACCCGAAATTTTAATGTACTTTGATATGACACACCTGTACTTTTGAGGAAAAATGACAAAATTAGATTCTAAGGCGAGCACCCCCCCCCCCCCTGGACGAGTTGAAATGTAAAATGGACGTTATTTTCGGATTCTATGCGAAATATCAATTCATTTTGACACGTCACACTGGTATTTTTGATAAAAAAGCGTCAAAATTGAATTTTTGGTATGAAGAACCACCCCCGAGGGGTTGAATTGTAAAATGGGCGTCATTTTCGGATTTTACGCGCTATTTTAATTTCCTTTGATAGGTCGCATGGGTATTTTTGATGAATAATGGCAAAATTAGATTTTGTGGAGGGGAACCATCTTCCCAAGGGGTTGAAATGAAAAATAGACGTAATTTTCGGATTTTACGTGAAATTTTAATGCATTTTGATAGGTCACACGGGTATTTTTGATGAAAAATTACAAAATTAAACAGCGGAGTGGAGGAACCTCACAAAAACTACTCCATGGTACTACTTCTTATTGTGCAGGTATTTTTCATCCTTTTTTTTTCGAATTTTGGTCTAAAATGAACTTACATAATGGAATTTGCAAGAATGTCTTGGTTGCTGATCAGTGATCATATTTGTTGCTACAGGGGCGTATATCCGTCAAAAATGGTCTAAAATGCAAAAAAAACTGCATTCAAATTGCAATAAAATCCATTTGTGCAACATTTCAGCGAAGAAAATTACATATTTGGTATCTGTCGAAGGTACTACCTATGTGACCCCTTTTTAATTTTTTGGCTGCGACCTCGTTCCCAAAAAAACACATTTGAGGCTCCAGCCCCCCATTGTGCGAGTCTGGCATATTGAAATCATTTTTTTGGGATGTCGCAGGGGCTATCTACATCATCTCATATCATTTTTTTGGTTGGCAAAAAATTTCAGTTGATGAACACTTTCATGTGTGTGGATCATTGACTATAATTAGTGCGTGGTACATAGCGAACTTATAAAACAACGATATCTTATCTTTCATACATACTTATATTATAAAATCAGCAGTTAATTAGATTCGATCGATTATTATGAGTACTGTCGAAACAAACATCGCGTCATAGTATAATTTTGGTCAATGAATAATGAATTTATTGTACGTTGGCTAATGAAATGTGACAAGAGCAGTGCCCCAAATATGCGAGAATAACTAAAAAGTGAAATATTAATGGAATTATTGAAAGGAGAAAAACTAGTTTTTGTAATACATAGCTTATGCTCGATAATAAAATCATAGCGAAATAGGCTATCGCGGTTCACGGTCATTTTCCCGAAGCCGAAATCCCGAACGGACATTTTCCCGAATAAGATTTTTCACGAAAAAATTTTTACCTACCCAATAATACGAGATGATTCTAGGTCAGGAACGTTGCAAAAAATTCGCGAAATTTGTTTGAAAAAACATCAGAAGCGAATTTCTCTTTGACGTAAAAATATTGCAAAAATGCAAAAAATGATGGTAATTGGTTATACAGGGTGTTCCATGAATCGTCTGCCAAACATATTTTTTTTGGATATAACCGAGTACCACTAAAAAAAACTTGAGATGAACATGTTGCCTATCTTAAGAATTTAAGGGGCAAATCCTGCTTCTAAAAAAATCACGTCAAAAAATTTTTTTGACCATGGGAATGGATAGTATTTTGAAAACTGAACAAATTTTCACTATATGACTTTTTGCCTAACTCAAAAATTGAAGGGCTACAAATTTTTTTTTCAAAAATTTTTTTTAAAAAATCAACTAATCAAGGGAATGGATAGTACGTTGAAAACTGAAGAAATTTTGTTCTGTGCACTTTATGCCTAACATCGAAAATGAAGGGGCTACGGTTCGCGCAAAATACGTGGGCTTCAAAAAATTTTCGAATTTTCTCAATTTTAAATGACCCTTGGTCCCTTCATTTTTGATGTTAGGCAAAAAGTGTACAGAACAAAATTTTTTCTGTTTTCAACGTACTATCTATTCCCTTAATTAGTTGATCAGAAAAAAAATTGAAAAAAATTTTTTGTAGCCCCTTCAATTTTCAAGTTAGGCAACAAGTCATATAGTGAAAATTTGTTCAGTTTTTAAAGTACTATCCATTCCCACGGTTAAAAAAAATTTTTGACGTAATTTTTTTAGAAGTAGTACTTGCCTCTTAAATCCTCAAGTTAGGCAACATGTTCATCTCAAGGTTTTTTTTAGTGGTACCAAAAAAATATGTTTGGCAGACGAATCATGGAACACCCTGTATTTCTTGTGATTTGCTAGAAAATTCGTATAGGTTTTGATTAAGAACTCTGGGAGCAGTACATTTTTGAACAGATTTCAATTTTTGTGACCTTGTAAAAGATTCGAACTTACTTATTTGAAATTCAATCGATGTACATTCATTATTGTTATTTTATTCTTCATTTTTAAATTACAAATATTAGATGAAAAAATTTGTTTGATGAAAATTTTTGAGAGTAACATTTCTATCAATCATCTTAATAATTTGGATTCGAATTTTAAGAAGTTACGGTCGCGTATAGTTGGACTGAATGTGAGAGGTAGCCCAGTGACACGATTTTCGTTTTGGGTAGTGAGTGGGTGGTATTGAATCATTCACATTATTTACGGCAAACCGGTTATGCATTTTTATCAACGTCAATGAAAAGGATCGTCCAGCTTATGCTTTCGTAGGGGTTGAAAAATTCTATTAAAGGAATGGATTCAAGATTCAACTTCACAAAATTTGTGAAGTTGAAAATTTACAATTTTAGAGTTAGTCAGATCATGATCTGGCTAACTCTAAAATTGTAAATTTTTTAAAGAATTTTTAATAAAATTTTATCTATTTTTTTTGTACGAAAATTTGTAATTCTTAAGAATTTTTAGCTTCAAATCCACCAGACATACCTATCATGAAATGAAAAAGAATTATTTTTACTTGGTTAGCAATGAATATTGTCTCTAGCTAAACATATCAAAATACATAGAATTTTTAAAATTCAAACAGTGAAAAAATGAATGTTTGGTAGCTAGAAATAATGTATAATTGAAAAAAATTGATTTTACATTCAAAAGGTATTTTTTTGAAGGAGAATTTTTTTCCCCCCTAACGAATTATGAATTTTATCCACTTCATAAATACCTCCCTTTTTTAAAAAAAAGTTCTGTTCTTGAAAAAATGGTGTTTTGGTGGCTGGATTTTTTTTAAAATTTAGCCACGAAAAGTTCCATAATCAAAAGATACATTGGAAGAATGAGTGGAAAAAGTTGTTTTCTAATGAATAAACAGAGGAGTATCCAAAGGCAGGTTGGAAGGTCTTGACTTCATGGTGTCTACTAGCAAGAAAAACAGGAAACCCCAGAAAATAATGAGAATTTTACTTTATTAATAAGAATTTTGATGATTTTACTGCAAAATGCGAAAATTTTCAACATTTTCTTCTTTCCTTGAATTTTTCAATCGAAGAATAAAAAGGAGTTTTCTTTTTAGGAAAATTTAAAGCAAGAAAAATTCTAGTAGACACCACGGACTTCTTCTAAGTATTTTTTAAAAATTATGAAATTCCTCGTTCGAAAGATTCTCTAAGGCTCAAAGGTTTTTTTATTTTCATAAAATATTGGAATTTTTTCGAAATTTCATAGAATGTTTTTTCTTTCAAAATTTTCGAGTTGGCTCCAATAGAAGTTAGATCGCGAGTAGAGAAATTCTCTGCGTACTACTGAGAAAAACCATATCAAATAAAACTTTTGTAAAAACGTTAGAATCGAATACTGGATTACTCAGGTATACTTAATACAAAATATTTTGTCAAGTTTTGAAAACAGTAATTGGAAAGTCATGATCATGAATCACATGGTAGTCTACTCCTAATTATTGAAAATTTCTGTTTTGAGAAAAGAAAACAAGGAAATGAGAAAAAAAATTATAAAAAAAACAGCTGAATAATCTTATTCATTAGGTACATTTCAGGTAAAACTATCAAAATATTGAAAAAATACATTCATCACTGAGATCTTGAAAGTTCAATATTGCACACCCCATTTTTAGTATTTTTCGACATCATTTTCATGGTGGGAATGACGGTGGCTGTCTTTTTCATTTTTTGGTGACACAGACCACGATTGAGCTTCGCTGGAACTGTATAGGGCGAAAATCATAGCTCCGAGAAGTGATATACCACTGGTCAAGATGAAGCAGTTATTCCATTCTTGCAAACTCTGCACATAAAACATACGAAATATTCTTCAAGTTTCGGCATTGGATCACAAATCAACGAGATTCATGGACCAATGTTCACTTACGTGGTTTGTGATCATAAATCCTGTAATACTGCGAGCCATTATACTGCTGATTGAAAATGCAAATGTACCAAGACCTGCTACAACGCTGGTGCTGTTCGGAGCAATACTGATGATGATTATACTGTATGTGCAGATCCAGAAAACAGCTCGAATTAGTCTAAACCTAGGTCGTTGGTACCTTTATCCTTTCATGGTGTCTACTGGCGAGAAAAACAAGAAAAACCATAAAATAGCAAGAATTTTCAACAGTGTTCTTTTTTCGTCAATTTTTCAATCAAAGGATAAAAGTGGGGTTCTTTTTTGGGCAAATTCCAAGTAAGAAAAATCCAGAAAACAGCAAAAATTTTCATTTTTCAGATCCAATCAGACACCATGCATTTGAAAATATTGAGCAAAAGGATACGTGCTGTGAAACCAGACTGACGATACATCCCAACATTTGAATGAAGACGAACGAAATTAACGTTACGATGAAATTAGAAATGTAAACTGAGCTGACGAATACAAAGGCGCTGACCAGGAACGAGCCACTGATTAATATTTTGTGCAGCTGGAGAAAAAAAAAAATGATTTTTTAGAAAAAAGGAGTAGATATATGATACAGCTTTATGGTAATTTAATGTTTTTTGGACCCTTACCATGGTCTCTGAGATGTTGAAATTTTTTCTGTAATCGAGAATTATTCCGCAGAGTGGAATTGTGAACATAGTGACGATGTTCGGAACCGACGAAATTACTCCTACTTTTTTAATATTCTCTCCAGTTACATCTGAAATTGATGTCATGACGTGCCTTTTTATGGGGCTTATTTTTGCACACACACATTTATTTAAATACGATTAAATGTCAGATGATCAGACCTTTAACGTACAAAGGCAGGCACTGGATCAAAATGGTTAAAATCCACATTAATTTAAATCTGGTCGCGAGAATGGCCCAGACTGGAGGGATGATAGAATTTGTTTGTACGGATGTATCATCTGTGCTTGTAAATATGACCATCAGTAATCTCTACACCATCAGAATTGAAATCAAATTCAACGTTAGCCTTACTTTTCCCCTAGATCCAGATGTAGTTCTCTTTTTTATATATTCGAGTTCTTCCTCAGAGATCCATTTGTCTTCCGAAGGTTGATTTTTCACCAGAATGAAACAAAGGAACGAAGTAATCACGGATATGGCTCCTGTTGCGTAGAATATCATCGGCCAGCCCCATCCATTAGCCAAAAAACCGCAAAAACTGTGCACAACCGCTACACCCACGTTGAATCCGTTGACTGTGAAAGACATCAGTTTCGATTTTTCATTTGCTGGGATCCATTTCGAACATATTTCCGTTATGCTTACCATCAGGAAACTCTACTTGAGTAGAAGAACAATTGGAATATTTGTATGATGATCAAGTTGCAAAAGCCATGCATTAAATTAGATTTTATGAATGAGTTCACATCTTTCACAAAATGAATGGTTTTGGTGGATTTTTTGTGGGGGAGGGGGGTGGGGGTCACTATCGCGGTTTACTTTTGAAAATAGTTTCTAATTTTCTGAAAAACTTCTTACTTACTTCAGATAATCCAGTCAGCAGACGACAAGCTAGGAACGGATAAAACCCAAAGGATAAGCTGATTGGATGAAGCGACGTTGTTACTCCACTCAACATCATAGATAAGGCGCAGCTAATTGCTCCTCCTAGTTTGGTTACTACGTATCCGCCCAAAAACGTCATCAATCCTCCGTAATAAAATATGCTCAAAATTATTCCAACAGTTTTCGAATCCCAGTCGAATTCCGCAGGCTGGAAAAACGTTTAGTCTACAGTCCAAGTGGCAAAAAATGTTCATTAAGCGTGCTTTTTTGCGGGACAAAAAAATCAATTTACTTTTTATTTGTATGAGTCCCATAGTTCCGAAAAAAGAAAAAACGTATTTTGGATTTTTGCTCTTGCACAATCGGAGGCTGGAGCTTAAAAAACCCATTTTTTCTCATTTTTTAATTTTGGCCGGGGACAAAAAATTTTTTCAGATCGCATGGATTCATTCCACACCCATTTTAAGCCAAAATTTATGGAAAACGGTCGGCATAATAGGTCGTAGCGAATTTTTAAAGTTGAGTAAACGCATCATTTTCGCCCCCTTTTGTACCAAATTTGAATTACCAAAAATTTTTTGGAAACTGGGGTAGTGACCTATCAAAATGGGTTAAAATTTCACGAGCAGCACAAATATATTAGTGAAAATGTAATTTGAGCATTTTTGAGCATTTTTGGGCTCAAAATTGAGTAAATTTTCAAGTATATTAGAAAAATTGACGCATGAGCTATGAAATTGGGGTAGTTTTTGAAAATTTTGAGGTCTAACCAATTTTGAGTAAGTATTTTTAAATAATTGACGTGTGATCTATCAAAATGAGGTTAAATTTTACGAGCAGCGAGCAGCACAGAGATATTAGTAGGCATGCAACAGAGTCACCTTTTTCAGTGACTTGTCCCCTATTTTCAGGGTTGGTCACTAAAAGTCCCATTTTCGGCTAAAAGGTCACTATTGGTCCCTTTTTTCACTCTGAAGTCACTTTTTTCATTCAAACGGCTTTCCGCTCTTGCATAAAATTTAAAAAATACTAAATTTCTAAAAAAAAAATACTAGCTTATTCGAAAGTTCGAATTGTTTGGGTGCCCTTATCTCCATCACCTATATCAAATCTGTTGTTTTGAATGCGACTTTATTTTTTCTAATTTTCTCCGCGAGTTTTAGCTAAAGGGTTGTCGTTTTGGTCTCATTTTGTTCATCGGTGAAAGAAAAATATGAAAAAATTCTTTTGAGTAGATTCCGCTCATTGCGGACGAAATTAGGAACCCAAAATTTCAAAATCAATTTTTTAATTCTCACAGAAAAAAATCATAAAAAATGCAAAAAATGATTGTATCGGCTCAAAATTTTAGGGGTGGTGGAGGAAGAATCAATGTATTTTTTAAGCTATTTTTGACGTTTCTACCTCAATAAGTCTTTGATTGGTGGAAGTTTGAAAAAAAGTGGTCGAAATATGGCACCCTTACCCTTAATAAAAAAAATTTCAGAAAAAAAAGTATTTTCAGCACTATCGCAGAGATATATACAGTTTGAGTTATGATTTGATTGGTGGGGGGGGGAGGTGTTTATTTATGAAAAAAAATTGAAAAATTGGTCCCTTTTTCAAAAAATGGGTCACTTTTAGCCTCATAAAAAGTCACTAAAGTCACTATTTTTCCCCAAAATCTGTGTTTCATGCCTGATATTAGCTAAAATGTAATTTGAACATTTTTGAGCCATTTTAAGCCCAAAATCAGGTCTATTTTATTTTTGAGTATTCTCAAATAATTGACATGTGACCTTATCAAAATGGTTTAAAATGAAATCTCGAAATTTGACACTAATGCTGAATAACCACTTACTAATATTTCGGTTGAATTTCCAATTTCGATTTTTTTAATCGAGGTCATCTCTACGACAGCGATGCTAATATTGAATCGTACAAAAGCAGTATTTAGGTAGCATGCGAACATTACGGCAATAATGGAGAATCGCTGGAAACCCATATCGATGGTAATGCTGCTGGTTTCGTAGGTTCCATGTTTCTGTGGAAGTGAAAATTTTTTAATGATTTATTACCTTGAGGTGAAGTTGAGTATCTTAGCTTTGCAGAAGGATTACGCTGATTGTGTGGTTTGTTGTGAATTCATTTTGACGTTACATTGGTCTTCAATTGCCCGTATAGAACAATTTTGAATCAAATTATCGGTGTTTAATTTCAGTGCTCATTCGATTCACATTATAGGAACTTTTGACTCATTAGCGCTCGAAAAATCAAACGAAACCGATTCGAAAGCGTATATGGGTGAATTATTTACCCACTTTGGATATTTTTATGCATTCCGAGCACGGTTCCCACAACGTATATTTATCAACAAATTATTTGAATTTAAACTACCGCGAAAAAGTTATTTGTACCTATTATGATTTTTTGACCGCACTCGAAATATTTCCAATCGAACTAATTATTCGTGTTACATAAAAACTGCTGTATCTTATCTTTCGTACATAATAATAGTTATTTATGTTGTGACATCAGAGTTTAATTTAGTTCGATTAAGAATTATTGCGAGTACAGCCGAAACAAACATCGTAGTATAATTTTGGTTAATGAATTCAATATACGCTGGCTGAAGGAATGTGACAAGAGCAGTGCCCTGAACATGCAAAAATATCAATGGAATCATTGAAAGGAGAAAAACTGGTTTTTGAAATAGCTTATGCTCGATAATAAAAGCATACCGATATAGGCTATCGAATCTAAGTATCCGATACAAAATATTAATACGAGGTGAATCCAGGTCACGAACGTTGCAAAAAATTCGCGAAATTCGTTTGAAAAAATATCAGCAGCGAATTTCTATTTGACGTAAAAATATTGCAAAAATGCAATAATGATGGAATAAATTTAGCTTTTTGCACTTCTATTTCATGATAGAATTGCATCTTTTTCCGTGTTCAAAATATTGGAAAAATCAAAACGCTTTTTGTTTAAGATAAAAACTTTAGATCATGGGTATGTTCAAATAAACCATTTTTTTAAAATCACCTTCATTAACAACCTTGAAAAAACATTAATAACTTTTTCAAAATGGCAATACCCTTCAAATAATTTTAATGATCTTCATTTTTTTAAAATAAATATACTTAGCTTGAATATTTTTTTCAATCTTTGTTCTTTTTTTTCAAATTTTCATATTTTTTTCAAATATTCAAGTTTTTTAAATTTTTTCCTTATTTTGTAATACATTTAAGTACATATTTTTTTTTTCAACATGCCCTACTAAAAATTATATATTTTAGATATTTTTACATAATCTTCCAATTTAGAGAGGCAGAATTTCATTATGTCAGTAATCATCCAAATTTTTTCGAAGTTTTTTCAAGTGTAACATAATGTTAAAGACATATCCATAGATTTAAAGGTGAACTTTTCGAATTTGTGGAATTCGATTCTTGGAGATTTTTTTTGAGTCGGAAATTTTTTGTCATCATGGATATTGAATGCGATCGAAAGGAGGTTCTTGTTTAAAAAATCGCAGAGATATGTGCATTTATAAAAGTGCATTTTTCATGTTTTTTCTACATTTTCAAAATTTTTTGAAAATTTGTCTTCGTTTTGATCTCAAACAACAGCTCAAAAATGAATCTAATCGCGATTCTAATTGTAGAGTGATTTGTTCAGGAATTAGAAACGTACTTTTATTTCCGCGCGTGGTCAATTTGTAGGGGAATTGGTTAGGAGGTCCTTATAAAAAGCTTCCTTGGGTGGTGAAAATTTCCACCCAATCGATAAAAGGATGTCGAAACAATCTTAATCGTATTATCATTTTTACGCAACAACCTGTAGTTTTTACAGTACTTTCGAGTACCTACATAAATTTTTGATCGCATTCCAAAAATTTCGAAAATTGAAGAAAGATCTGAATTTTCATGAAGAATCCACATAGTTTTATTTTCATCATTTACATAGTCGTTCATTTTGGGTCAAGAAAAAAATGAATTTTCAATGTAGAAAAAAATTTATTCAGTGAATGATTTCTTATTTACTTTTTGAATGTGGCAGAAACGACGTTTCCTGCTTGAAATGTCGCAGCGTTATGATCAATTTACAAAAAGCAATTTTCCTAAAAAGTGTATTTTTCATGTTTTTTCTACATTTTAAGCATTCTTTTGAAAATTTATTTTTGTTAATTGGTCTCAACTCTGCGAGTTTTTGTGCTAGAAATTTCGTTCACATTCGAGTAGGTACATACAAGTCTTAATTTTCTCATGAAGACCATGGACAGTTTTTCATTTTGGGTGAATCAAAAATGAATTTTCAAAAAAAAAATGTATTCAATGGATGATTTTTCATAGTACGAATTGTGAATCGACATTAATTATTTGAAATTGAAGAACGCATCACTGTTATTTTCTGTTTTGATTTTTCTGAATAAGATTGTCTTCAGAAATATCCGATATCGACGTTTTGGACGAAGGTTGTGGTTCGCTCGATCCATACAATCCAAATACCACTGCACTCAAGACGAAAAGAATGCTTGACAAAATAAAACAATTGTTCCATTCTTGAAGGTTCTGTGCAGTAAAGGTGTTCATGTCAGATGTTGAGCTAACAAGGGAGCTGCTCGAGGTCTGACACACCGAATGAAAAATCTTTTTTTACAAACTTGTAGAGCATCACTAGAAACTTCCACAGCCAAAATTTCAATCCCTAAAGCTGACATGGAGAGGAGTTATGGGGGTTTGAATTTCGAAAAATCGCCTATATGTACACCGAAAAATTACAAAAATTATGATTTTTTTTACCACGGAGATGAACTAACCTCCATAGACCATTAGTGTTTTTGTAACAGTCTTGATATAATTTTGTAGAAATTGTTTCCTGACGTATCAAAAATACCTATTTTTTTTACCTATACAGTAAGTATATATTATGAGTGAAAATTCACCCCCCTCCCCTTGGTGGCGTTACACGCAGATCCAAACAACTACCCCATTTCTAGATGACCTATACCGAGGGTAGTTCGTGGTATAAAATTCATCTCCTAAATGCCATATGGGGGCGAGTTATCTGAATTTTTGTAATTTTTCGGTATATTATGCAATTTTTTGAAATTCAACCCCCATAACTTCTCCCCATGTCAACTTTAGGGGCTGAAATTTTGGCTGTGGTAGTTTCTCGTGATGCTCTACAAGCCTGTAAAAAAAAATTCATTCGGCATGTCAGACCTCGGGTAGCTTTCTTGTAAGCAAGACGTTTTTTTTTTTTTAATTTTTATGGAATACTAACGCGGTTTGTCGTCATGTATCCTGTCGCACTTTGTGAAACGATGCCACCAATTGCACAAACAAACACATTAGTACCAGCTACGATGCCTGCGCTGTTCGGAAAAATGCTGATGATGATTATGCTGTGGAAAAAATTTCAGTTGGTAAATTTTCGCCCGAGTGGAAACATAATTCAATAATAATGTGTTTACTTTGTAACCAGAGATACAATACTTAGTGAAACCATAGTAAAACTGAAAGAAATTATCGACGCAGTGAAATTGAAAACTATTGTCATACCGAAGAATAGAAAGGCACCGAAAATGAACGATCCGCAAATTAGCATTTTATGCATCTGTGAAATAGATAGGAATACTTTCTGCAAGCATTTCAAGCGAAAATATGAACCCTTTTTTACCCACCGAAGATCTGACGATTGAAATGTTCATTGCACCACGTAGACCCACAGCCGGAGTAGTGACCAAAATTATTCCCTCCCTCGAAAATTGAAATCTGCAGCAGGAAATATTGAAAAGA
>JAVBJF010000776.1:0-51951 GCA_033439095.1 Pseudococcus viburni | reverse complement strand
AAAGAATAGACACTTTCATTACAAAACTTTTTCTGTTTGGAGTTGAAAAGCTATACGAGAATTAATATTTAGAAATTTGAAAAGATTTTTGAAATTTTCAAAACTTCTCTTCACAAAATACGAAATAGACAATATGTTCGTATAAAGTTTTCAGTGTTACGACGAATATTATTTGGGCGAAGACGTTAGATACTTGTTACTTATTTTGGAAATCGAAAAGGCAAACTCTTTTTTGAGAAATATTAAATTAAAATATAATTTTAATTTTCAAAAGCCCGAAAAGATTTCTTTCTGGTGATTTTCTTATGACGATTTTTTACGTGGCATTAAAATTAAAGAGGCTAATAAAAAAAAAACCTCTGGACTCCAAACTGTACGATTTGAACGAAAAATGGATGGAGTGAAAATGAAACAGCACCTCAAAGAAAAACATCTATAAATTCTCAACTATGAAGATTAATTTTTTGAATTTTAGAAATTTTTATTTTAGAGAGAAAAAGCGTCGTTTCTTGATCTGACTCCTGGATCTGGGCAAATATACTAATAATAAATTTTGGACCCATCACGTTCTTGATAAAAAATTTCGGTTCCCATCCGTTTTCCCGGAAATTAAGATTATTGATGGGGTTAAAAATTGAAAAATGAAAATTCCGAACTCAAATGGAATTTTTTCCTATTTTTTTTTTGCTCGAATAAAATGTTTTCTAATTTTTACCACCTCAAACTGCAAATTTTCGTTCAAAAAAAGGGGTTTCACTCCAAGGGACCTAATTAGGTATATTTTCTGAAGCAAAATCATGGCTTTCAAAACCTTGTTCATGCACTCCCTCTTTCCTTTCAAAAAAAGAAATTTTTTCAAAACATTCGAAGAATATTTTCATCTACAACATCTACATGAAGTTACAAGGAAAAATTTGAAACCACCAGAATTAACGCAAGCTTATAAGAGAAAGTACTGGAGAAATTGAAAAATTACTAATTTCAGACTTCTGAGAGGGGGCGAGGAGGGTACAGGAAAAATATTGGATTAATGAAATTCAGCCCTGACGGGTTTAACTTGAAAAAATTTAGATTATCGTACTTCATCCTTGGAGGAGGGTACAGTGCAGATTTTCATATTTGGGAAGAAATTTAGAAGAAAATTTTTCATGAAATAATTATTCAAGATTTTGTTTTCGGAAAAAGATATGGGTGAGGAAGGTTTCCGGGAATTATCCAATTCGGGAAAATGTCCATTCGGGAACTTGGCTTCGTGAAAATTACCGTGAACCGAAAATTTTAGCAGCGAAAGTTCATCAAGTAAGCACTCTCTAAATTCGAATCAGTCAAAATTGACTGGTTTAAATAAACAGAATTGAGTCACTGTTGAAATCAGTGAAAAAATTTACTGATTCAATAATGAAAATTCACTAATAGAATCGGTAATTGTTTACTGATTGGCAGTAAAATGTCACTGATTAACAGGGGAATCAGTGGAATTTGACTGATTATCACTCAGTGACTTAATTTTGTCTATTTTATCAGTCAATTTTGGAATTTTTGACTAATTCAAATTTAGAGAGCAAATAAACAATGTTTTTCAATCATCAAGTCTCAATCTTTAAAATTTTTGAACTACACAAAATTTAAATTTTGAAAATTCACCAAAAATCGAAAATCAAGTTTAAAAACGACCGAAAATTGAGCGATGAATTTTTTTGAGGTGATCTTTCGCAATGTAGGTGGCTAGGTGCTTACTATAATTCAAGTTTTCCAACTTCAAATATTACTCAGTTCATTCAATTCAGTCAATTTTGATAACAAAATTGAAAATATATTTTAAAAGGTGTCATCTGTCTTTACAATTTTAAAAATAAGCAATATACTCATTCAAAGTCTTCTCATTTGTAAATCAATGGACAATAATTTCCGTTCAACGTGAAAATTCACCTAAAAACATTCCATCGCAGAGGCTCATTCAATAAGCACAATTTTATCTGATCCGTTTGCGTAGTTCAATTTCATAATACAATGTTTTAAAACCGATCGCGTGTTCGATCATGCTTCACCGATGAATTTACCCAATTGAGCGTACTTCCTTAGATACATACGCCATAAATGAATCTGCACGTGTGTAAACTTCCTTCAGATACTGTCATAAAATAAAGCTCCAATCTTCTCCGAGTACCTATTCAATTTACATTAAGACACATCGACGAAGGGCTTCGTTTGTTTCACAGCAGAAAATTTAGACACCATAAAACGACTCGCGCCAGTTAACTACGTATACTTCGTTGATCACCATCCTTCATTCGTATAATAATCACACCGAAGGTAATAATTTTTGCGAAATCAAATTAACAACTTGATCGCGTCTACAACTTCCGACTGCGACCCCAGCCCTATTAAATACATTGCTAATACCAAGTTTGAAAATTCGATCAGTTTTATTTCGCCGTAACCGCAATCTTAATTCGTTTTAAAATGTCAAACTCGCGCCATTCTCGGGGTTGAAAATTGAACTTCTCTCATCCTTCCTCCGAATCCACGTAGCTGCTTTTTCGTTTACACGACAGCTTCGGGTTCGTTTCGAAATTAATCACGTACGATATCGTCAGCGTCAGCTTGACGAAGATGATGCGATATTACGAAATACCACGATCCAGTTTGAAATAGAGAACACTCTTATAGACACGCGAATGATTTAATAGGATATAGGTAAGACGGCCGAATCGAAATTATTTAACAACCAGTTTCACAGTAGCATCGATGTATGAGAAAACAGTTGTTATAACTATAAGTATACGTTGACTAAATAATCGCTGTGTGTTTCCAACAAGTAGGTAATTATATTGGATGGATATTCGCGGCATTTTCATTTAATCTAATCGATCTGAATATGCATACGATTATTTCGCGGAATTCGGTATTAAAAGGTCGAATTAATTGTAAGATGAAGAAAACCTTGAAAATAAGCTCATCTTTACTACTGCTTAATTATCGTTCTCGTATACAAAGTGTAGTCAAATTAACCGAGCAACTAAAATAAAATAAAAAGTTCATTCATAAATTGGATCAGTTATTTTTAAAACAATTTATGTTCATTTGACCGAACGACCGAACTGTGTACTGACTATTTATTCAAAAAAAAGATTTGATATTGAATCAAGTCAGAAAATAATTTTTTGAAAAAATCTAATATCATTCAAATAGATCAATTCCGAAACTCGTTTCAAAAATAAAACGATTAATTTTCCTTGAAGATAACCTATTATAATTATTGAAGATTCCAAATTTAAATTCGTGAAATTGAAAATCAAATTACATGAAAAAGAAAGGTGAAATTAGGGGCAGAGGAGATAATGAGAATTTCCTCAAAATATTTTTCTAATTTAGATTGTAGGTAATAAGTTTAGTACATGATGTCTACTGGATTTGAAAAATTAAAATTCTTACTATTTTCTGTAGGTATTTTTCTTGCTTCGAAGTTGTCCAAAAAAACCCTCTTTATTCTTGGATTAAAAAATCCAAGGAAAAATGATGATTTGATGATGTTGAAAATTCTAGCATTTTTCAGTAAAATCATTGAAATTCGTGCTACATATTTTCTGGTTTTTCGGCTACTAAAGAAAAATTGTTGCTATTTACTGTTTTTTTTTAATTTTTTTTTTTTGCCAGTAGACTCCATGTAATATTTATCTGGAAGTCATCATCCTTCGAAGGGAAATTTTTCAACCCTTCTACTCAAATTTCAACAATATTTCGAATCTTGAAAAACAAATTTTAATACGTTTTTTCCTTCTCAAATCAACATTCTCCTTCTCTCCCTAATCCATATTTCGTTTTTTTTTGTCGAATTAAGACTAAGAGTCCTTATCGCAGGCATTGTAACAAATGAACGTACAATTTTTCCCAATTTTCCGATTCAAAACAAAAATTACAAAAAGAAAAAGGTCATCGATTTCTGAAATTTTCCCACTGAAATCCTATTTTTTCATTAGAAATGAAATTCTTTCATTAATAAGGGGGGGGGGGGTTGAAGAAAGCACATGACTAATTTTTTTTTAAAAGTACTTTTAATAGTTACTTTTATTGCTCTTTCACAAAACCTAAATGAAAGTATCAAATTCTTCTGAATTTCAGCATCCAGGAAAGCAAAATTTAATGCTATTAATCAAAAGATACAATAAATCCCAAAAAAACTTCAAATTTTTTTCTGTCTATAATTATAGGTAAAGTTCAAAATTACGTAGTTCAAAATGTACAAAATTGGCTTCTTTTTCCCCGTAAAATATTTTTATAATTTTGTAAAACGGTGATTGAAAGGGGAATTATTGGCCAAGCGAGAAGGCACCAATTTTTTTTAGAAAAATCAAATTTTTTGTGAAGAAGATACTGTAAAATTTTTCACAGTATTTTTCAACTTTTGTTGTGTTAATTTTCTAAAAAAAAAAACTTGAAAAGTTTATTTTTTTGAAAAACGTCATTTTTTTTTCAACAAAATGTATTGATGAAAAATTTAATTAAAAGTAACAAATTTTGAAAAAATCATTCGTTATAATGTCTGTCGGCAAGAAAATCGATTTTCTCCGGTTTTCTTATTCAAGTACTAGCAAAATGCATGGAAATAAACTTGAAAAATTGAATGATGCTATTTAAGTACATTTTTTTAAAAATTGAGAAAAAACAACTCCTTGCTAGAGACTTTAGATGAACTGGAAAAAGAGAAATACATAAAAATTTTAAGCCCGTATTCAAAGAGAATCAAGTTTCTATCCAACTATTTTAAAAAGAATGAATTTTAAAAATTTTATATTTTATCCAAAGATATTTCACATTATCTTGAAAAATTCTTGAAAAAACAATTTGGGTAAATGGGAATTCTGCTGTGCGGATTTTTTTACATTCTTCTTTTCAAAAATCAAAGTTTCGTTAAAATTGAAGCCGAAGAAATTTCTTAGTAAGGATGACAAATTTGAGAAAAATCTAAAGGGTTCTTAAAAAATCAATAAAGAAGAAAAAACTTTGAATTTTCAAATTGATTATTTCAAAAAATAATTTTCATTATTCACGAATTTACCCAATACGAGGGTAAACTCGGCGCAGTGAGAGATAATTTTGAAAAACGCTTCTTCCCCTTCAAGCTAAAGCTCATCTCTATTTCAAGAGGACAAAAATTTTCGAAACAAAAAAATAATCAGTTTTTAATCCTCATAAAATGTTTTGTCCGATCTACATTGTTGAAGAATTGCTCTGAAGAAAAAAGATAAAATATAGTCCATTTAACAAGAAATGCCTTTGATTTATTCTTCAACAAATAGAAATATCTACGTGAAAAAAATCAGTAAAAGTATTCGAAATACGTATTTTTCAATTTTTTCCAGCACAATTGTCATTTACTTACGACGAAGTTTTTTTTTTCAAACAATGTACAATACATTCATGAAGTTGACCGATGGAAAAATTCTTCAAAAACACGAATATCTTCACGGTTTGACTCTTCCTGTACCTGCAGGGACTTTTTCGTAACTTCATTTTCCTCGAATGCGTAAACCTCTTACGAGGTAAAATTTTTTATCAACTCCCTTGGTTCTTGGAGATTTATATTCATATAAAACGAATAAATCGCATTAATGACGTCATTTTTAAGCCTCTTATCAGCCAAGAGTGAAGAATAACATTCATCATTTTTATACAGCAGATTCGGAAATGAGAAACCGTACGTAAAGTAAAATGGAAACCCAAACTCAACAACAATATAGTTCATTTATATACTAACGAATGCGTCAGATAATCTCGCCATCAGCCCGTATCCCCGAATCCGAATTCGAAATTTCCAACGAAACCACGTTTACCCTCTAATACCTCAAATCGTTGCGGTTTATCCGAGTACCTACACTTACTCGCTAAAAGTATAGAATTCATTAAAATGAAAATTCTATTCCGAAATTAATATCAAAACAGCCTCGTGCACTTGATACATTTGATTCCACAAATACGATATCATTGCGGTGATGGCGAATGCCAAAAAAATACCCTTATCGTTGAAATTTAACAGGTAAAACTCGTTTTTTTTTCCATGGCGTATACGAATTCGCAAGCAGACTCGTATATATGATATCCTTTCGATAGAAAATTCAGATTAAAAATTTCGAGTGTTTGTTTTATGATTCATTCGATTGGGATGGCAAAATAAAATACGCGCAATTTGCTATTTTTACGTGACATTTTTTTATCATAGGTTTAGCAACGGTAATAGAATATTATCATATCAAGTGGTGATTCGTGATTGAAATTTCCTAGTTTTAATGATAAAGTTCGTTTGGAAAATTAAATCGAACACATATTATGTACGTTTTTGAGTTTTCCACAACATTTTGTTAGTCCTGTTATATAAGAATTGAATCCCCGAGAAGATTCCATATAGTCTGATTTTTCAAAACGGACTCTCGAAGGGCAAAAAAAAACTAAGAATTTAGATTTGCATTATTTTGATTCAAAATTCAACGTAGGGTACGAGGGAGAGGAGCAAAACTCAAAACTTTGATAAGATTTGTGTTTGGCATTGAAATGAAACTGGTTTTGAGTTTTTGAAAAAAATGTCAGAATCGTATTCGGGATGTCAAAACACCTACTTTTCGATATCAAACATTAAAATTTTCAAAATTTTGAGCTTTGCTACACCCCTCCTCTCCCTACACTCTACACACCATTAGATTTTAAATCAAAATGATCTGATGAAAATTTTATTATTACTAATTATCAATCGAATTTTGTTTCAATTTCTTATTTTTTTCATGAACTCGATTCTCACATATTTTTGAGAGAACCTCTTTCCCCTCTTTCCACCACTCCACGCTAATGCGTGGATTCCGACGATTATCCCTTTTTTGAGGGCTCATTAGGAGTTTTTAAATTTTATATTTAATAAATTCATTCATAATTGACCGCAGGAGCTGAAATTTTTGCTGTGAATTTTTTGGGATGTCCTAGAAGTGTAGCTTGTAAAAAAAACTACATTTTGGTGGTAAAATTTTGGGTAGCTTCAGTTTCAAAATTTCGATTTTTTCAAAAAATACTGCAATTGTTCGAAAAGTAAGTGTTTTTCCATGGGTTTTCACATTTCACTTTTAATTCTTGGCCAAAAAAGTCGAGGCATTTGAAAAAATATTGAATCTTTCTTATGGAAAACTACGTGTAGAACATAACGATGTTGCCATTTTCCAATTTTGAGACTTATTTGAGAAAATATCTACGGAAAACCGGGTTTTAAGGGTATTTCCTACTCTCCTTGAGAGTGGCGGAACATCATCAGAAGCGTAACGAAGAAATGTATAATGAAAGGGCGAATCTCCAATTTTCCCAGCTAAATTTTCTCAATTTTTCTTATTTAGAGACAAGGAAACTTTTTAGGGGGCTAGCTGCATATTTTTTCCATAAATTAAATGTGGAAAACCGAAGAATGAAAGTTGTCTCCGTCCATTTCTTAGAAATCGAAAAAGATCATTTTCATTCGAACGAAACAAGAGCAAAATTTTTGGGAAATTGAAATCTGCCAATCGATACTTAAAAAGGTAGTAGTTTTGGAAATCTTTATAAATATTTTATTCACAACCTATTAGAGATAAAATGATATGAGTGAAGTGAAAGGAAAAATGAATAGAAACCCGAAATTTTGAATGTAAAAAAAGACATTCCAAAACAATTTTATAACGTTTGTTTCTATAATAAGACATTCAACGTGAAAAAATTGAAGTGTAAGTATACAAAATTTATGCAAAAAACCAAGAAAATTGACCATAAATTTTCGAAAATTTCTAATTTTAATTACAAAAAAAAGGTATTTTGGACGAATTTCTTATAATTTTTAAACAACTTTTCTACGTTTTTCCGACGTATTACCAAGTCCTCAACTTTTCACCAAAATTATTGACTTTGAATTCGCTTGGATATATGACCCTCAGCTCTCCTCCCATCGTTCGTTTCGCCTCTAGCTATTACAAACAAGAAACACGAAAATAAATCTGGCTAAAAATTTTTTCAAATCATGGTACATTTCTTTTCCCAATTTAACTGGACTACGTATCCATATAACATTTCAAACGTTGGGAAAAATAATTCAAATCGACGTAGAGAATTTCCACTCTTTGATATTTCTTTCGACATGTCAATGTTCATTTTCAAAACATTTTCCCCTCGTTCTATCGATTTCATCGAGTCAGCAACCATTTTCTTACTTTCCTGGAACGAAATTTCAAGTACAAACACATGTACCGTGATGAAAAGTTATTCACTTATGAAAAGCACTCATTACCACTCAAAAAATTACACATCGGCACGATGATTAATTCGCCCATCACTGTCGTGAGAATCCACACGTTTGGTGAACGTATTTCATATCGAATCGAAATACCCTGCTCGGTTCATAAATCAATTACAATGTTCTCATTTAAAATGGAAATTCATTGGTAAAATGATATGGAACCGAGGACTGCAACGACAGTTTCACCCATTTACCTCGTAATTTGAAATTTTTATACGGGTTGAAATTGAAAACGAGCTGAAAAAATTAAAATTTTGACAATACGTGATTGAAATGAAAACCAGGCTTTTTCGACTCGATTGAGAATTTTTCTGACGTTCGGTTAATGATATTTTTGTCAAGATGAATATAATTTCAAGAGATATTTGACCTATTTCGCCCGATATCTCAATTAACGCTCAGCGAAGAAAAAAATAGGCGGCGATACGTTGGAATTTCGTAGACCGATATAAGTCGAAGAAAAAAAAAAGGGAAACGAAACTAATAAATGAATTCGAGAGTTTTAAAATTGGAAGCATCTAAAAGTCGAAATTTATGGCTCAAACTCCGCTCAGAGTATTTTGATTATCGCGAACGTAAAATCGAATCCGACAAGAAGTTTTAAAAATTAAATCCTATCGTTATAAAGCTACCAAGTTTTTTAAAATTGGTATAAGTTTTTTTATACGTCCATTTCCAGTTGAACATAAAACTGCGCCCAATTTAAAATTTCGAGAAGTAAATTGACGATATACGAATCTGTTCCACATACCTACATGATTTATAAACGCTTACACAATACGATAAACAATTTGCGTTACCTACATCAAAATAACTCAATAGGAAGACGAGCAAGTATCGAAAGTTTCGCGTCGGAGTACTCGGTGTAATTTTCCAAAACGATAGAAAACGAGAGTACGAGTGAAAAAGGAAAGTGAGCGAAACACGTCGATGTTATAGTCTTTTCAGTGCCACTTTTAGAGTATTTTCCTTTGAATTTCATTGTCGTTTTATCGTATCGTGTTATTTTGCTTTGGAATTCGATTCAGAAATTACGACGAGGGTTTTTTCCCCGGCAATCAATGCTAACTGTATTTTCAATGAAATTACTCGGCGATTATTCGCCTTTGAAAAACTCCCCGTTGAATCGTTCAACGACTTGACATCGGCGAAAATGTCAATTAGGAGAAATTTTGATGAATTTATCGAAGGGGTGATGTTTCTAACCACGAAATATGGTATTTCTTGGCATCAAAACAAGGCGAATGCGATTACAACGTCGTTTAAATCTATATCTATACGATGGAAAAACACAAGAAGCACAAAAAAAGATGATAACAATAATACAAAACAAATAATTCTCGAAGCAATGGAGAAAAAAATAAATGGAAAAGGCATTATGGAGACGACTCTCGTATTCTTCCAATATTGAACGACAATACGCTAAACAACATCCGATCTCTTCCCAGTTCCCGCAGCTGTCCACACGAAATGTATTAGCAATGCCTCGAAAGCGTAATTACATCTTGCTCCGCATCGATGATACATTCCGAAGCAACAGGGTGCTCGAAAAATAAGCGACGCGTATGATTCATGACGCCGTTGAAATGACGATAGAGGATAGACGATGATGTGAGTATCGACAGAATGAAAGGAACATAGTGCTTTTATGTTAAAAATATTCGAAATAAGTAAACAAATCGAGCTTTATCTAGCGATTAAATATTTTCCAACGCTATCTCGACGTATGTAAACAAAAACCATTCGAAACTAAAAATTCTGACAAAGACGGCATAACAAAACATCAACTTACCATTTCTCGATATATCTAATTCAACCAAATTAATGAAATTTTGAATTTCCGGAGGTAGTCGTTGAATTTCATTATCGCTGAGTCCAAGTTTACGTAGTCTATTCAGCCGGAAAAAGTTCTGCAACAGGAAACCATGGAATTGAGTATGTATCAGTGGTAAATCCTTGAGTAAGTGCATTTAAGTGCAATTACAAAATAATACTTACTTTTGGAAGGTCACGAATATGATTTGCATCTAAGAAGAGTTCTTCTAAACTTCTAGAATAACGCATAATTTCGTCAGGTACAGTTTGAAGCGAACAGTGGCGTTTGTCCACATATTCTACTTGTCTATTGCATCCTTTAAACAATGGAATACACCGAAACATGTTTACTAATTAAACACCGAACTAGATATCGAACAAATCACGCATAATACAACACGGCTAATATAAAATTATCAACGATTTAACGATTTTCGTACACTGTTATCGGCCAAACTAAGTATAATACTAAATAAATACGAACGAACTAAAATTTACGGGTATACTACGAATATTCACTGATTTATCAAAATGCACTACATGACTAAATAATTTTTAGGGGTACGGTAGTTTGAAAATTCTACGCGAAATTCGTAATCACTCGGCAATGTTTGAAAACGAATACGGCACTGCATTTCACAATTTTTGGAACAAGAATTGAAAGAAATGTTAAATAAAACAGGTAACGAAGTAACAAGAACCCGAATACGAGATTTGAACGTCAAACCGTTCACGGTTTACAACTCCGACTGATTCATAGCGTTTTACCAACATGGCCGCAGCGAAATTCTTTCTTTGTGACGGTAGCGAATTTTGTGAAGGAAGGGGAAATAAACTGTTTATTGCGGTGTTCCATTGTTGTGAAAATTATAAATGTGTTTTTTTGTGAAATTTTTCAAAAATGAAAATATTATATTGAATTTTACTTTTAACTGTATATCAACTTGAATAAAAAATGACAATATTTCATTTTAAAACTGTTTTTTTGGAAAAAAATGAGTTTTACGATTTACCTACGAACTCTAATTACTGGTAACAATGATTTCCATACAAACCATCTCAGTGTTGCAGTGAAAATTTCTCTTTTATTCTGAAAAAAAATTGTGAAAAAAGTCAAAATTGACAGGTTGCAAGAAAATTTGATAAAACCGTATGATTATTTTGATAAAACATTAATGTCGTTTACGGTGTATTATTTTAATTTTCCATCTCAAAATTGTACATTTCTTTTGATTCAAACGTCGCAGATTTCTTCGGCGAAATTTTTTCCTATATCGCAATTTTACCTCTCTCCACTCTCGAGATAAGAATGAACAAGTTGAAGTTATGACAAAATGTTTATGTGGAGCAGCGTATCAGGTGATAATTTTTTACCCAAAACTTCCTAAGAATACTAAGATATGTTAATTTGCCACTTGTAATAATTATTATGATGAATTAGTTAATTTGATGTCGATTTCCAATACCATCTGGTAGGCCTAACATTCCCGAATCATGAGTACTTCTGGTAAGCATATTTTTCAAAATAATTTTAGAAGTAGAATAACTTGCTTACGTAATGTTATATTCTTAGGTAAGCCAGATAGTTTATCTAAAGTTCACCATTTCAAAATACCAAAAAGAACCGAAGGCGATGGAATGGAGAAAGAAGAGCTTAATAAATTGGATAACTCTAAAGAAGATATTGTCCCGCTGAGAGATCAACTCATCTATAGACCAGTTGATCTTCGGGGATGCTCAGTACCACCTACACCAGTAACTGGGAAGATAATAAATTTAGTGCCAAAAATAGTAAGCAGCAGGAAAAATTCATCTTCTAATGTGAAGTTTTCGAAAGAGCCGAAGTTTGTACCTTATGAACCATATAAAGCAGCTACCAATCCAATCGTTGAGAATAAAACTATCAAACATAAGGTTATTAAGCTGGTAAACACTACGAATAGCAACGTGGAAGATTTAATGAAGCTTAAAAAAGTGCATATTAGCAACGTTACATCGAGTCAGTCATCAGCTACGTCGACTGAGAAACCGAAGGAACAACTTGCATGGGAAGAAGAGAAAAAAGTACGTAATGCTATCAAATAAAATTATTTGAAGATCTTAAGCTCATATTTTTGATTTATAGGTTTTACTAGAAGAATTGAGTAGACTAAAAGCGGATAATTTAGATTTAGAAAATCAAATAAAATTCCAAGCTCAGGTGAACGGCGAAGTTAAAAAACTACTTGTTGCTGCTGTTGGAGAAGATATTGAAACTAGAGTACAGTCACTTACCGAGGATAAGTTACATTTAGCGAAACAATTGCTCAAAACTGCCAAAACGCTTTCCACTCATCAAGAACAGATTGAATGGTTGGCTGGCCAAGGTGAAGTATGGAGGAGTAAATTTCTAGCCAGCAGGTATTGACATCAAGATCGGTTGAATGATTTACCAATTCTGAATTGAAGAAATTATTTTTATTGGTTATCTTTTTAGTATGCTGGTTGAAGATTTGGCTCGTTGGAAAGCAGGATTGTGCCAGAAAGTTTCAGAATATCAAAATGCTTTGCAACTTTTGATGAATGATAGAGATATAGTTCGTCAAGACGTTTTTAATACATTTATGTAAGGATAATTATGCATGGAGATATGAGAGAAAAAAATATTTTCAAGTATTGTATCTTCTGTGTAGAAATTTGAGTACGTTACAAGAAAAATTCAATTTGGATGTCATGCCACAAGAAAGTAATCAACGTCAATTCGTCTCCTCCAATATCGTCGAACTGTGTACCTCTAATCGTCACCTCTCAGATTTACTAATGGGCCAATTATTACATGAAGATGTTTCCCAGAAAAAAAAGCAATACGAATTGGACCCTGTTGAATGTTTAACTCCGGCTGAAAAGAATGCTGAGCAAGTTAGTATTTGTACAATTGATCCCTCGCAAAGACTGAATCACAATAGGCAGTTAAATTTTAGGCTGAAAAAAAAATAGAAAGTGTATGTAAACAGAACTCCATATCGAAAATTCCAGATGCTAAAATTAATTTTTTGAAGTTTGGGGAATTTTTGAAAATTCAGAATTATCCCATAGCCCTGCAAGAAAAGAATACAAAATATAAAAATTTGATCTGATCGAGGTAAAAGACTAAAATTTGGTATTTACCTTATTTTCGACTTCCCAAATCGATTGGAAATGGTTTCAAGTAGATTTGAAGCCTTTAGATAATTTTGAAATTTTCTAGCCTTGAAAAAGAATTTCATGAAAATGATACGTATCATATGAACATTAGTATTTAAAAACGTGAATTACCCATATTGGTGACTAATTTTATTGATTTAACCATAACCTTCTGAAAATCTTTATTGCCAAGTCGAATCCATATTTTTCTCCATCAAAAATGTTTCTTATTCAAACCTAGCGAGTGTTGAGACTTGAGCGACTCGAACCTGTTTTCAATCGATTCGAAAGATCAAAAAAGAGGCGTGAATCAAATTTTCACTTTCTATTTCGACCTTTAGGTGTTTATGCTGTTTGTAAATTTCTCCAGATTCGCTATAAAAAATCATAGATTTGACTCAACAGTACTAATCTTGTAACAACTTTTAATTAATGAAATAGGCCAACATTACAGGTTTAATCTGTGAAGTTTTTTTGAATTATTTTTAGTTTTTCTTTTTTTCAAAACTAGAAAATTTTAGAACTATTCCGGAGACTCTAGAATTCAGAACGTCTTGAAATATTTTTCAGTTGATTCGAGAGGTCGAAAGTAGGGAATATACTAAATTTCAGCTTTTCCCTTTGATTGCATCAAATTTTCATATTTTTCACTTTTACTTGTACAGGACAGAAAGGGAAAGTGAGTTTTGAATTTTTTTAAATCCTCTGATATTTGCGAAATGAATTTTAGCTCTCAGGATGTTGGATTTAAAAAAAATTTCGGTTCAACATGTTACTACTGTTGTGGATACCTCTCCTGTCGGAACTGAAATACTCACTATTAAAACTTGATTCATTTTATCTCACAGGTTCTAATGCAACCGATGATATCCCTGGAACATAACGATAGAGCTTGTACCGCTGTCATGACCGGAGCTGCGCTGGCTTTATCATCCGCAGCTCCACATTGCAATCATTGCAATGGAGTAGTGAAAACCATTTGAACTCATTTTAAAATAAGAATTCACTTGGTGCTGTGAAATTCAATTTTGAGTGATTATTTTTCAATTACGTTGACGTTATTTGTATTTTAATTATAATCATGTCATAAATGCAATCATTTTAATTAATTGTTCATGTGAGTTTGATATCAATGCATTTGTTGATTTTACATATCTTCCTAATTCGATTGCAGTCTATATATTTGTATTATTTTTATCGATTGGTTCGAGTTGTTATTTCAATATAATCGTATAATTTTATTCTTTTTTTCTGTTTCAAGTTTCCATTTTGTGACTATCTACTCCTAAAATTCCCAAACACCGCAGAAATTAAGAAAAAATCACGTTCTACAAAAACACAATAAATAATACCTTACATGACGTTACAATGATGTATTAAAAAATGGTAAATATTCGTTAAAAGAATGAAATAGAACAATTAATGAAATGAAACTACAACACAACACAAATGATTAGAGATGAAATTAACAAGTAATAATATAAATAGCTTGGAAAAAATTAATCGTCTTTATTAAGCTCAATTTTTAGTCGATTGTCTTTAAAGGTGCGTGGAATTAAACTCAAACAGCTTTTTTAGGCGTGTACTCGTAAGCTTTCCTCAATCTTCTTCTAAACTCAGTTGGGAACTTATCGTAACACTTCTTGCACGCCGGTTTCAGATCAATTTCGTAGAATTTCGTCTTCTGTGTCATTTTCTGATCGCATATCGAACAGGCGAAATGATGAACACACCAAGCTTTATTTAAAGCCGTGAACACTGCGATAAAAAAACATCAGATTGAAGTTTCGTTTGTCATTAAATATCCGGCTTTCAAATTTAACTTACCATCACCGGCTATAACTTGATTGCATACGAAGCACAAGTTTCCGAATAACTGATGATAATGTGTTTCGCAATACGCCAAACCTTTCTTTTCGTAGTGACGATTACCCAAAAATGGCTTTTCGCATTTAGCGCAGACAAAGTGCTAAAAAACACGAATATTTAATCAATAAACAAGTTCTCGTTGATATTTAACTTTTCAAACCGTATTACCTCAACATGCCAATGTTTACCCAACGCAGTGACTACTCGTTCTTCAATCGGACGTCGACAAGCACCGCAAATAGGAATGCCCATTTTGTCGTGGCATCGTAAACAGTATAATTCGTTCTGTCAATATCAATATCATCGTATTAATTGTTCGGTAGTGTATGAAGAAATAATATACGAGGAATATCAATTACCAAATCATTGGCTGAATAGCCTGGTCTGCTCTTTACTTCCCTAGCATCGGAATTCAATTCGATACCGCACGCGGTGCAGTTGAAATGATAAGGATGGAAAACTTCGCCACGGAAACGTAATGGTTTATCGTCGATAACTCCGCTGAAAATGGAAGTAAATATTTTTATTGAGTTTTTTTTTCGAACTTTGAAAAAAAATGTTAACTAGATATGATCGTTTTGCACTTTTTTTCTCGAAAGTTGAGGAAAGGGTGGCCAAAAAGTTGTACCCAGATCTCAAAATAACGTGACAAAAATTTCACCCCTCTAGCTTTACATTTATTCTTCCCCATCGGACCCTAAAATCTAATTACGTTCAAAAAATCAGGAAAAATTGAAAAAAAAAAATCAGAATTCTTTATTAACGAATGATTTTAGCATGGATTTCGTTACCAGAAAATATCATTGGCACTCATTTTTCATCATCGCACTATTTTTCAAGGACTCTAAAAGTTGAAAAAAATCACTTTAATTTTTTTTTTCAATATTCAGTAAACAATTAAAAAAAAGTTTCTTTTGGAACAATTTTCCCTAAAATAATGTTAGTATGAATATTCAACTCATAACACCATCAGGGCCAATTTTCAGTTTTTTCCATTTCTGAAAAAAAAACATCAATGCATATTTTCCTCTAATCTTGAAAAATTAGCCTGGATGGGGGTTCATAATGGAAAATCATCGCCAATGGATTAAAATATTTATACTAACATCATTTCAGGAAAACATTTTTCGATTTTGTTCTGATTTTTTCCTGAATAGGTGAATTGAAAATTTTTCAAAACCATTAAAACCCAATATCATTAGAAAAAATCAAAAAACGTTTAAAAAAATTTTCTATTTCATTTTAAACCTAAGGAACGGATAAATATGGCGTTGGAAGCGAGGGGAGGAGGGAGGAGCTTTTCACCACGTCGTTTTGAAGTCTAGGCCACAAAGGAACATCAGTAAGTTGTTTCAATTTTGCAAATACATACATTGGTGGAGGAGGAGGAGGGAGGGAGTAAGTCAGAATTCAAATTTTAGAGGTTGAATACTTTTTTCTAGACATAATTTGAAGATTTTTTCAGAAAATATCTTTGAATTTGATGTATCTAAATTTCTGTGTTTTTTTTCAGCATAATTTTGAAAATTACAACTTGAGGAGGAGGGAGGAAGTAAGTCAGAATTCAAATTTTAGAGGTTAAATACTTTTTTCTGGACATAATTTGAAGATTTTTTCAGAAAATACCTTTGAATTTGATGTACTTACCTAAATTTCTGTGTTTTTTTTTTCAGTATAATTTTGAAAATTACAACTTTTTCTCATATTTTCTCATGGTTGGACTGAACAAAGAACAGATGAGGGAGCTCATTTAAGCAGCATTCAACTTTATTTTTAACCCAAAAAGTAAAGGTTGCTTTGAATATTTCAAGAAAATGATGAGTTGATGCATTTTTTAATGAAAAATTGCTAATCTGAATCGAAAACATTCAGAAATTCTAAATTTTTCGACCCTTTGATAACGTCAACTTTGAGGGTCATCTTTACATAATTATTTTCTCTTCAAATTTTTCTCAAATTAATTCCACAAAACGAACGTGTGAGTGTAACCATTCGAATTTTTGTCTAGTCGAAAATACAAAATTTTTCAAAACATAAATACTTTACCGAAATTACGTGTAAGTATAAATTCTGAAAAGTATGAATTAAAATTTTCGGAATCGAACAAATCGACATCTTGAAGAATCAATAAAACTAAAGTAAATATTGAATTCTTATTCGGATTGTTTGCTCCACGAAAATAATAGCACAATATAATTTCAAAAATACCGAGGAACTTTTCGAAGGAAGGGGTATCTTGCTCTGGGAAAATGGAATTCTGCCAAGCACGACTTTCTGCATGGTTACCCTCTAAACCTAAATCAATTAAAATGGAGGAAATTCTGATTTTTTGAATCAGGGAGATAAAATCTACTAAAAAACAGTAATTTTTCAGAAAATTTGCATTTTTTCAGAAAAAATAAAAAAAATCACGGATTTTCAGTAAAATTAATTTCACTGATTCGAAAAAACGATATTGAACCAAATTCGACTGATTCAAATTTATAAAGTATCCTTTGCCCAACTTCTAACGTAAATTTTCGAAAAAATGAGCAAAACGATCACTTCTAAAAGGTTTAAAATCATATAACCCTCAAAAGAAGATAATAACCTACCAAAAAAGCTCAACTTACTGGCATTTATGGCACACGTATTTTCCTAATCCAACAGCCTTCTCTTTAGCGTTACAGTCGTGACATAAGGCCCTTCCTTGATTCTTCACGAAACCCAAATCCGCCAATTCTTTGTAGCACAATTCGCAACGGAAACACCTCGGGTGCCAGTTAGCATTCATCGCTTTGATAACTCTACCAATTATAAACTCATCTAGAAACGAAAAAATTTCAGGATGAACTACACGTGCTTAGAAATCAAATCGATAGGTAATCGATTTCTACAACAAGCGTGATTTTTTTCAAACACGTCACAGTTTAAGCAGAAGGTAAATTCGATAACGCAATACGTACTGCATTTTCCGCAACAAGGTGCAAATAAAACTTGAAAGTCGTGTTCGCAATACTTTCTTCCTTCGAATTCGTAAAATATTCCATCGGGAAATGGTCGAAAACATTGAGCACACCTGAAAACCAATACGAGGGTAAGTAAATTGTAGGAATTTTTCTCCACTATCGAGTTTTTGACACTTACACGAAACACTGAGGATGCCACAGCTCTCCATTAGAATTGACTATTTTCTCGTGGGCCTCGAATCCATCCCCGCACCGGGAACAGAACATGTTGTTCAAAGGCATCGTTATACTGAAAAAAAAACGCAAATTGTATTCACCATAAAAAACACGTGTTCGAAGTTACACACCTTCTTCTATTGAAAAATAATCTATTATAATAACTCTCGGTTCGTCTTTGAAACAACTGACTACTTTGTAAAGGTAACAATCTACCGGTAAATTCCGATTCATCGGGCACATTATTAATATTAAAATTCATTTTGAAAAAAATTCGCAAATTCGAAGGAAAAAACGTGTCGAAAGAAGCCGGTATAAAATCGTACTCTCGATTTATCGAATCGCAACAACACTTATGCACAAACTTGAAAGCATTTCACCGAAATAGACAGTCTCGAACTCGAACGCAAACAAAACTTTTCATACAATCTGAATACCGTTATCATTTATAAATTCTATAGATAATTTCCGACCAGAGAAAAGCACCTCGAAATAATATCTTAATTAATGAGGCCAAACGTTTACAAGGACCAAATAGCGACCAACACGGAGTCGCGCGACGTTCAACACTATTGTTATATTTACTTTGCAATAACTAATAAGTAAATAGACTTTTTGCCTCTCTAGCCCTTCGATGCGAGAAACTTTATTTATTTATTTTTAATGGTTTTTCAGCTGTGTGGTGTGTACTGATTCGTGTGCAATTAATAACGTGATTTTTTTATGCATAAACTGTAAACATGGTTACATAGTTCTCGTTTGTACTAGTGCTGCTTCAAGACCATCGAGTGGTTCGAATGGTGTTTCTGACGCGACTGCATTATCTTTATAGTACTTGGTAATTTTTCTTACATCAAAAGATAAATTTATATGGGTGATTCGTTGGCAAATTTTGTTATCAACATTTTTAACCGAACGTGTTGAAAAAATTTGAAAATTTTCCATCGAGTTGATTTTTGATAACAAATAGGTACCTATCGAGATGTAAACTAAATCGAATAGATGTAGGTACAATGGATTGCAAAATCATTTTCGACAGGTACATTTTACCAAGATAAAGTTGAATAGATTAAAATTCACGAACAATCGACTGATATCTATATCGTCGATATTGAAAGTTCAAATTTTGCTCGATAATTTACGAAAAATTACGACAGAGGTGCAAAATATGAGAAAGACGTTCAATGTTATGCTTTTCGCAGCACGATTGTACTATCTCGTTATGGTTACACTTCACACAGGCTACTAATGCTAATACGTATTTTAAATATGTAAATAAGATTTATAAAGAATGCAAGAGTAAATAGGCATAATTACCCAATAAAAAAAATTGAAAGCGTAAAATTCAGGAGATAAAGTAATTGAAAATTTTCAATCCATTATCAAAATTATTTATATCAATGAATCACACGACACTTCAACATCGGGCATCAACAGATTTGTATGAATGTAATATCGTCTATCAATATTGTAAGTTAGAAAATGAAGGTTAAATGATAAATTTTGAACTTTGTTCCCTCATAATGTGGGGACGTTTACCTCCAAAAATGTACTTTTTTCAAACAAATGTCTGTAATATGGATACCAAGAAAATATAAAACTTTCACGCGTAAACTTTAAAAATGACAGAAGAGAATTAATTTTCATTACTGCAGAAAATTTTGACGTCAAAAACGATGTAGGTACAGGTAGGTAAGTAAAATAATTTTTTCTTTTCGCCATTTATCATCCTTAAATAACTGAAACATCATGTAGAATGGAACCTGTAGGCTGAAAAAATCGTTGATATTTGTACTAGAAATTCTTCTCAATCAAAAAAATCAAATTTTTTCGACAGAAAGGTTGTTTTCTAGTTTCTACATAATGTTTCACAATTTTAGACATTATTTACTCGCATAGGAAAAGGGTAAAATTCCGGGAAAAATAGAAAAATAGGTATTTTAAACATAATATCCAAGTTGCAAGTAAAACAAATCCTCTGTAAATCAGAATTTTTCTAGCTCATTACATAATTGAATTTCATCATGATGAGTACCTCTATTTAAAAACCAATTGAGGAGTGGAGAGATGAAAAAGTGAGAGTAATGAGAAAGTGAAGAGTGGTAAGAATTGAGCTCGAATATTAACTGTAAGCTCAATCCATATAAATAAAGCATTTTATTTCAAGATGTTTGGTTAGATAGTTCACTTTGAATGGGAGACCTTCCAAAAAATTTGAGTCCCCAGTTGAAAGAGAACTGAGTTAGGAAATTTCAAAAGTTCAGACAATTTTGAAAAAAATTGGGGTTGCCTCCTTTGTCCATTGCCACTTGCTGGGAACCTCTGCCAACCCCCCCCCCCCCCCCCAAAATGTTCGATTTCAGTTTCTACACCTTCTAGAATTATTGTCTTCGAAATTTGATACAACTTTTTGCTCACTACAAGAGGACTGAAAAGTTACTGGTCGCGAATTAAATGAATTTTTCATTCTTACCAAATTTAAATCACTCACTCAAACACCTCAAAATCGAGTAAATTTTTTTAAATCACCCAGAACAATTTTTGATAAAATTTTAAAAGAAATTTTCACTGCAGTGCTGCAAACTGCATTTTGATTTACGTAATTTTAATTTTTATAAAATTTCAGTTGGCAGCACTGATCGAAAGACATTTTCAAAAAACAATTAAAATTGATTTCAACAATCAAAAAAATTTTGGGCTTATTTTTCAAGTCACTAAATTTGAATTTTATGAAATTTGCGTAAATCAGAATGTACCTAGTTGAAAGCACTGTCATAAAATTTTTTTGTAACTTTTTTTGTAAAATTTTCATCAAAAACTGTTTTAGGCGACCAGAAAAATTTTCGGCTCGATTTTGCGGTGTTTGAATGAGCGATTTGAATTTGGTGAAAATTGAAAATTTATCAAATTCGCGAGTTGCAACTTTTAATTCTCTCGTAGAGGGCAAAAAGTAGTATCCAATTTTGACGTCAATGGTTCAGGGAGGTGTAAGAACTCAAATGCACTTTTTTACAGGGGATCAAGTTTCCCAGCAGAAGCATTTTTGTCGAAAATGACCTCACGTTAAGGTCCTTTAACTCATGCTATTTAGAGATACCTATTCATTTTATTTGGAAAAAACAATGAACCTTTGCTATGAAGCAAATCTTACGCATTCATACTAAAATATCTTGGACTTCAACAAAAATTAATTGATGAGGAGAAAGAGTTTACGTTGGATAAGAGATTTTCAAGAAAAAATTGGAGTCCCTTCACCATAAAGGGTAGGGATCCTCAAAAAATAACGTTTTAGAAAAAATACTCCCTGACCTATTGAGTTTGAAGTTGGTCATAACTTATTGACCTTTACAAGAGACTGAAAAGTTGCAGGTCGCAAGTAAAAAAAATTCTTGAATTTTACCAAATTTAAATCGTTTGCTGTACCAACTCATCTTGGTCGCCAAAAATAAATATTGATGAAATTTTACCAAAAATGCTTATGACAGGCTTATGAGTGTGACAGTGTTGTCAACTATTAGAACTTATACACATGACACAATGTTTATTGAATTTTTTAAGAATTTCAATTGGCAGCACTGCAACAAAAATTTTTCAAAATAATGGAAATTCATTTTTGTGAACAAAAATATTTTGAATTATTTTTCAGTTTATTGAATGAGTAAGTTAACATTTATGAAAATTGTATGGGTCGTAATGCAGTTGACAGCACTACCTTAATTTTTTTTGTAAACGTAATCAAAATTTATTATTAGCGAAAACAAATTAAAGCCTAATTTTTAGATAATAGAGCAATTGAAACAAAGACGATTCAACTGCCGGGGTGGGGGGGGGGGTGCGTAGATTACCTAAAAATCGTAATAATACTGAATGATCCCTCATATATTCTTAAGGAGGAGGCAAAACTCGTAGGCATTATGCCTATTGTTGGATCACTTTTAAAATTTGTTGTTTTTTGGGAGGGGGGAGAGAGGAGGACGATTTAAAAAACGAGAAATTGACTGAAGAAAACAGTTTGGGACTCTGATTGTGAAGAATAATATGTGACCCGTGCAGGGAAAAGGTACCTAAAGTCGGATTTTTCAAAAATGAGTTTTTAGGCTTAAATGATAGGGGAGACTATGCGGAACATTTTAAGACCTGGATGAGCATCCTAAGTCAATTTTTCGGTGAGATAGAGACATTTGAAAATTGGAAAAAATCATGACTTTCAAAAAAAAAAATAATCGAAAAAACACGTTTAAAGCTGCGTAGAGGTCTGAACTACCTAAAAAAGCAAAAAAAAAATTTTTTGAAAAAAATTGCCCATTTTTCATATTTTTGTCTCTAACTCAAAATTATGTTTTCCGACTTTAGGTACCCTGTCCCTGCACGAGTCACATATGAATATTCAATGGAATTTTACCTTTCAATTTTAAGAAAATATCTCTTAAATTTTTTCAAGAGTAATTAAAGTAAAGCTTGGGGGGGGGGATGGAGCTAATATTCCTCAAAGAGCTCCCAAAATATGAATTAAAAAAATATTTTAGTCTGAAGTCGAATTTTTTGATATTAGCAGGAAATTCGACTGAACTGTGATTTTGGCAGGATGGAAATTTTATGGACGTTATCAAACCATACATTTTTTCTAATTGAAAATCGATGAGAAAAGGATACCAAATGAAACTTACAAAATTTCTGAAAAATTGACCCTTCATTTTGCCAAAAAAATGGTGAATTATAAAAAAATTACTCCTCAACACATTCATCCGATTTTTACTTATTATTACACCTAAAAAAGTTGAAAAAATCTGTTTATTGTTCCCAAAAATTTTCATAATTTTTCATTTTGAGTGCTTATTACGTCCCTGAAAGAGACTTGGAAAAACCAACGCCTGTTTCTTATTGTATTTAGGTCATCACAGGCAACAATTGCCATAATGAAAATCAACATTTAGTCGAATTCTTCAAATGTTTGCTAAATTTCCAAAAATGTCCCCAGCTCCTCCTATCTACAATTTTCATTTTAAAAATGTTGAAAAATAGACAGGAATAATAAGTCATAATCACTAAAAGTAATCATCATCATTTCCAACAATGACGCACATGGAAACAGATAGTAAACGCAGCCAAGTAGGTATCTAAACCAATCAGAATTTTTCATCTCGGTCGTAACGAGTGAATCAAATAATTTACGTAATTCATTATCACAACTGTGACAAGATTAATTTAAACGAACATTATATACGTTCTGATAATTAACACGTTAACAAAAATAGATTCAGTTTTTCAAAACAGTTAACCTTGACTTTGGACTTTCATCCACTACCGATAAAAATTTTCGAAAATAAAGTAAAAAAACAGAATCAAGTAACATATAGCTTACCCAGGCATTTGGTCAAATTGCACAACAACCTCGGAGAAATATACAAAAGCTTAACAGCAACTCCTTGCAGAAGCGGTAATCGTGAACTGTACAGAGAAAATCTTAAATTAATATTCCAGTGAAGATACACGTAACTACAAAAATACCAAAAATATTCTAAATAAATTCAACATCTACTTACTATACTACCTTTAGAAAAAAAGCAAGGTGTATTTAGGCACGAAAGCGTGTGCAAATCAAAATAGCAAAGCTGTTAACAAACCCAATACCAACGACAAAAGAAGAAAACTTGCTTTGGAAAATTCATCGTTTCGCTGAATGATATTCACTTCACGTTCGTTTTATTCCTAGGTCTTGAGAGAAAAAACTTGCAAAATCAACAAGCAAAAAAAATTTTTAAGAAAAGAAAATCGAGTAAGAATTGTATTGCTTAGCTAAATACAATCACAATTGATATCATTTGAAAAAATACAATTTTTAAAAACACATCGTTACAATTTAACGACAAATATCAAACTACGATAAATACATAAAAATATTATTAGAACAGTGAAACATGATTTTTCCCCAACTAAATTATAAAGATAAAAAAATTATTGGAAATTGAATCAACGTTTTTTGTGGAATTTAACCGATACACTTATTTTTTAGATATTCAACGAAAAAAAAATTATTACTCAATACTTCTACTTATCTACTTATTATTTCCTGAGTAAGTTGGATACGGTGCTTTACTTTTAAATCACCAGACAAATTTTAATATTGCCAAATTCCTATAATTTATTATCAAAACATTTGAAAAAAATTATATAACAAAAAAAATCAGTCAATTTGAATTTTGATCAATCAGTACGATTTTTTTCAGCAAGTAACGCTGAATTTTTGATCTTTTTTATAAATACGTAATTAGGCCATATCTTAAAAATACGATAAGAAACCCGTGTTTGCGTTAAAAGCAACAAAATAATTTCGGTAACTGAAGCCTACATCTTATCACCACATTTTCCGGTATAATGTAATATTAGTTCGATACATTATCTTCTATGTACTAATTAAAACAATATTCTGAAAGTTTCACAACTAAAATATATGCTCTGCATTAAAAAAAATTCGGAAGACGATTCAACTAAAAACTAATGAAAGCAACATCTTAAAACGATTAAAATGCAACAAAAAAAATACAAAATAAATACAAAATATCGTACAAATGCAACAATTCAAAGTATGGCACTTGGGAAGAATATTTAGACAGGTTTAATTAACACTATACACCTGAGCTGATCTACTTGGTAAATATAGCTGCAACCAATTAGCTCTATTGGCCCAAGACTCGGGGTTCGTAAAATGCTCGACGGATTTATCTAACCTATTGTGGCCTCCAAATTCAGAATCATCACTATCCAACACACATTTATAAGTACCCGATTTATCAACGCCGATTTTATAATCGGTGAAACTTTTGGTAGGATGGAAATTAAATATAAACAAAAGGTCAGCCCTTTCGAAAACGATCACCTTGTCAGATTCGTGTTTCAAACTAACGTAAGTCTTGTCGGAATGTAACCAACCGTATTTCTCCTCCAAATGGTTCATAGCTCGATCGAAGTTATTCAAGAATTTATATTTGAGCAATGGATCGTCGACTAGGTTCCATTGCCTTCGAGCATAATGGTAAGAATTGTTGTTACCTTGTCTGGGAAAATCTAACCATTCAGGGTGACCGAATTCGTTACCCATGAAATTTAAGTACGCCTCGCCTCCCAGAGCGTGAGTTATTAATCGTATCATTTTATGCAGAGCTATACCTCGATCAATGATTAAGGCTGGGGAGCCGTTGGAATGGTTGACGTTCGACATATGCCAATACATTTCTTTATCCATGAGCCAAAATGCGATTGTTTTATCTCCGACTAATGCTTGGTCGTGAGATTCTGCATATGCTACGGTTTTTTCTAGCCAACGACGATTGATTAACGTGTGTACGATGTTGCCCATGTTCCAATCTTCGTCTGATTGTTCTTTGAGTAATTTGATCCATTTGTCCGGAATTGCCATACCTGAAGTGGAAAAAAATGGAATAATTTTGAATCGGGAAAATAAAACGCAGCAATAGATTAGGTAATTGTAGATTTCAAATGTAAATATGAGAGGACCATTATTATATCGAAAAATTGAGTCAATATTTGCACTCAATTTTATCAAAAATACTTATTACAAATACGATCACAAACAAATTTTTCAAAATTTCACGCCATGAGTCTTTCTTTTTTTAAAGGGTTCTTCACTAGGAGCGATTTATTTGCCCTTTTTTTCAGAAGTTGAATGCGGGAGTAGTTGGGAAGTTGTGTCGATACCTCAAAAAAACCTGTGAAAAATTTCACCCCCTGATTCCACCTTTACTCGTCTACTACATTCAAACTTGGAAATTCAAAAATTTCAAAAAATTATTTTGAATTTTTTTCCACTCACCCCTCCCTTCCCCACTCCCATTCTCATCCAATCCCCATCCCAAAAAAGGCACTGACATCTATTTTTCAAGGGTTCTTGCAAACCACACTTTTTTCATGTTTTTTTTTTTTAGATACGTACTCTACATATAAAAATTTGAAAAAAATGAACAATTAAAAAAAAAAAAAGTTAGTTTGAATATTTTAACCTATAAAAATCATCAGCGGTTATTTTCCAAACTTTTGAAAAAAATGGTCTGGGAGGGGGGAGGGAGGGTAAGACAGAAAATGGCTGCAAATCTTCTTATGAGTTGAAACCTTCATTTTAACATCATTTCAGGAGAAATTTCAATTTTTCAGATTTTTTTACTGAATGCATAAAAAAATCAAGAGGATAATTTTCAAGGAATCTGAAAAATAAGTGCCAATGGTTTGGGTAACAACTAACATCTCAAAACCATTTCCGAAAAAATTGTTTCAAATTTTCAAAATTTTCAACACAGTCAGGTTTTAAGGGCTGAGTAAGGAGAAGTGAGGAAGGAGTCGGGAGCAAGGGTTGAAATTGTTACCAGGTCTTTTTGAAGTTTATATCAGTACTAGACACAACTTCCTAGCTATTTTTTCATGCAACTTTCGAAAAAAAAGGGTAAACGATCATCTTTATCATCTATATTCACCATCTCATAATTTCAAACAATTTTTATACAGAGAGGTTCCAAAAATTCTACTAGTTGGCTTTCTGTACCCTCCCTTCACCATCTAACAATTAAATGACGTCAACTCTCAAAACCTGAATAAAAATCTGAATTCAGCATCTTAGAAAACATTACAAACGTACACTACACAGTACTGTTGGAATTTTTTTTGAAAAATTCTGACTGAAATTAGAGCAGGGGTCGAGGGAGGTCAAAATCCAAAAATTGAATTCAATTTTGAACCCATTATCTCCGAAAACATTATAAACGATACGTCACAAGGTACTTTTAGAAATTTTGAATTCAATTTTAGGGTAAGGAGGCAACGGCTGGGGGGGGCGAAATTGAGTTGAAATTCAGACTCAGAATCTCTGAAACTACATCAAATGATACATCAAGCAGTGTTTTAGGTGTTATAGGAAATTTTAAGGTTTTTAGAGAAATTTGGAGGAAAATTTTGGTAGTTCTTCTTCACCGTCGGGAGAAGAACAACATAAATATCATGTGTTTTTTTTGAAACCTCTATTTTTTTTTGAACCAGTCGACTCAAAAAATTTCTTTGAAGAAGAAGAACGTATAATTTTCAAAATTCTGTGTCATTTGGTTTCTAGGAAGCGATGGAAATATACGAGGGGCCAACTGGCAATATTTTGGGATACCTGCCCGTGAGTTGGACGTACCAATAAAATTCGATCTTTTGGCGAAATATTCATCTAAAACTATAAATAAAAAATGCTGATATGAAAAATTACTCGTACCTAAGCGATAATCGAATCCAATGCCACCTTCGGACACAGGCCTACAAGATGCCGGCATTCCAGAAACATCCTCAGCAATGGTGACAACCTCTGGATACAATTTATGCAAGAACTCGTTGGCCAGCATCAAATAAACAAGGGCTTCGGTATCCACATTCATTCCAAAATATTCGTCGTAGTTTCCACTAAAGCCTTCTCCAACACCTCTCGAATGATACAACATGGACGTTACTCCATCAAAACGAAATCCGTCGAAATTATATTCGTCCATGTACCATCTCAAATTCGACAACAGGAACCTGAGCACTTCGTATTCGGAGTAATTGAAAAGTCTACTATCCCACAAAGGGTGATCTCCTCGACTACCATCGTGGAAAAAGCAACTGTTAGTGCCATCGAACTGATTCAGTCCGTCGAGAACGTTTTTAGAAGCGTGCGAGTGTACTACATCCAACAGAACATATAATCCTTTAGCATGAGCAGCATCGATCAACTGTTTTAATTCTTCAGGAGTACCATATCGACTAGAAACTGCATAAAAACTAGTAACCTGGTACCCGAAACAAGCATAATAAGCGTGCTCCATTATGGCCATCAGTTGTATAGTGTTATATCCCAGATCAGAAATTCTAGGTAGTACATTATCAATGAACTCCAAATACGTGCCAACTTTCGGTTCACTCGTACCAATTCCTACATGGCATTCGTAAATTCGTAGACTTTTCGGTTTGGGTACTTTGGGATGCTTGAACGAGTACCTTTGTTCTTGGGGAGGATTCCAAATTTTTTGCTTGAACGTGTATCCTTCTTCTTCAGGAGGCTGGACGACGTAAGTAGCCCAAGGAGATAATCTGTATAGTTTCTCACCGTAGGCAGTTTCGACGACTATCTTCACTTCTGTCAGATGTTCGAGTATAGGTGAACCGTTTGATTTTGGGGGTAGATTTAGTTCCCATTTACCGTATTCTAATTTCTTAAAAGGATGACTGCTGGTATTCCATTGGTTAAATTCTCCACTGAGGTAAAGAGCTTTGGCTCCGGGAGCCCATTCATAACAACTGATGCTGTTATCGGGCAGTATATGGATACCGTATTTTTCGTAACTTTTCGTAAATTTTTCAATACTTCCGTCGCCTTCGTTGATTTTATCGACGTAATCTAGATAAACGGCGTAACGCCTTCGGAATTCTCGGTCGTAAGGCTTCAGATATGAATCTCTTTGCAATAAATCTTCTAAATTAGGAACTTTAATTTTCATCGGATCCATTGAGGAATATTTTCCTCCCATTGTAAATGATATCTATGCACTGTACACCTTTCCAAAACTACAAGAAAAAAAGAAAAAGAAAAAGGAGTGGCGCAAGCTGCATACAAAAACAAAAACTTAGCAAAACCATTCCAACAAAAACAATAAATTACAGACATTTTCTGTATCGTCTGTGCAATAACTCTACCAAACGAAAAGTACGAAATGAGTATACCATATGGAAAACATTTCAGAATAAGGGTTCCCAAAATAAGGTAAGTATTTGGAAAATTACAATTTTTTTTAAAACATAAAAAAAAGGTAAGCAGCCTTTTATAGGAAATCAGAAATTGTACTCATAATAAGACCGTTGTCCATCTAGGAATTTTCTCATTAAGGGCAAAACACGAGAACAAGTTATAGCCAAGACAGAAGATAAATAAAACATCGAATGAGGTCATTCCAGCGAACAGGATTTTTCATTTACAGTTTTATCGTCAATAAGTGTTAGATTTTACAGATGGATTACTGAATTACCTATTAATAAAAAATTAAAGCAAAATACCTCCCACCATAATCGAGAATTATTAAAAAAATTATTTGTTTTCGATTATTACTAGAAATTATTTTCGTTACTTTTGGAAGGTGAAGCGATAAATCAGAAGAATGCACTTGGTTCCATTTCCAATTATGTGTCGATTTAAAATACATGCAAACTGCACCCAAATTTTAAGCATTTCTTACATGCAAAAGTGTTTACCAGATGTGAAACATTGCACAAACAACCAACTACGAATAGATATTTCAACGAAATTAAAGTAAGCAGAAAAATTATTCTATCTACTTCAGCGAAAACGCCCAAAGAAACCATTGATTAATTAAGTAAAAATAAATTTCTTACCTAAATTGATTCAGATAGCAGCGAGAAGACTATGAACATGAATTTGACGAATTCGATTAATTAACACCTATAACCAATTTCAACTCGGCGGATCTGGTATAAGCTAACCAAATATAGATAATCCTTGAAATGACGCCAACTTCCTCCGTAATAAACTTTTAACTAATAAACACAAAATTACAAACTAGTGAGTGTAGTGAGATAAGAGGAATGTACATGTTATTAAATGTGCAACACTTCATTACACTGAATTCTCTCTCCATTTTACAAATTTTAAAGGAAAGCTTCGTTCTTACATTCCGACGTATCGATCATTGACCCCTTTAACTAACACTGAAATTAATCGAACGGAACGTAAATCATGATTAGAGTTCGAGCAGTGAACGTTCGATTCAGTAGGAACTAGAAGTTCGAGCTTTGAACTTTTGAAAAATCTGCAGTGTTGCCTTGAGATGATTCGAAAAATGAAACTTTCAATTTAATTTGGAATTGAAAGTTAAGGTTCAAACAATTTACAATAATTTTCAAATTAATTTTGAAATTTTTGAGATCTTGAAAATATAATTTAGATGATAAAGGCATAGAAATCGTAATGAAGTCCAAACTTTTCCTATATTGATTCAAATTGACCACGGTTAGTCGATCTAGGGAAAAAGGGAAATTCATAGGAATTTGATGAAAAACATAGGGAAAGTTCTTATTGTTTTTAAGCTCGATGTGCTTTTGAACTTCGGTCTTTTAAGTCTTCTAGGTTTGCCGGCTTTATGTGTTTCTGTAATGTAAAAATGTGTATGTGGTTGTGTGTGTGTGATTTGTTTTGATGTTGTATGTTACTGTTTGCTAAAGTGAAAGTGAGGCTATTCAGTATTTCTTCATCGTGCATTGCATTTAATCGAATTTCGGGTATCAATTAAAATATTATGAAGATTAAAACTCGGTGAAGGATTCATCCGCAGTTCTAAATTATACCTTAACCGCGTACTGAGCCATCAACGAATCACATTGCTGGTTAATGAACGAATACCTGAGCTATTTGTCATGAAAAATGGTCCGAATTTAATTTTATCCGCTGCTACATTCGTCGAATCTTGTGATAATATCGATTATTAACAACATTTCGTAAGTTTAATCCTTTAGTCGCTGGAAACTCATCCTTAATTTGACTGGTCTTCGATCGCAATGTAAGTTGACTTTTCGAGTGTGTTTGATAGAACTTTGTTATCCAATCACTTTTTTAATGTGTTTACTGCGTTTGATTCAAAAGGTGTTTATTTTTTCAGAAATATGTCTTCCGGCAGACCTATAAAGTGTGTAGTGGTCGGTGATGGAACTGTGGGTAAAACATGCATGTTAATTTCGTACACAACTGATAGCTTTCCTGGCGAATATGTCCCCACTGTGTAAGTATTTCGGTAAAGTCGTCTTATTGCTTGTTAGCTGTGATATTTGATTGTTCTGGAATTATTTTCGTTGTAGGTTTGATAATTATTCAGCTCCTATGGTTGTTGACGGAATTCCGGTCAGCTTAGGATTATGGGATACTGCCGGACAAGAAGATTACGATAGGCTAAGGCCTTTGTCTTATCCTCAGGTGTGCTTGCCAAATATCGTAAAAGATGGGTTGATCAATTCGGTTTGTTAATAAAAGTAAATTCTATTTTCAGACTGACGTCTTCTTAATATGCTTTAGTGTAGCAAGTCCTTCCTCTTTTGAAAACGTCCTAAGCAAATGGTACCCTGAAATCAAACATCATTGCCCGGATGCTCCTATAATATTAGTCGGTATGTATCTCAAGTTATATACTGTGTGTTTTTATTTGAATAAGTATATATCTATTTACTTATTTCAGGAACCAAAATCGATTTACGCGAAGATAGAGAAACTCTAACGGTATTAGCCGAGCAGAATTTATCATGCATTAAAAGAGAACAGGGTCAAAAATTAGCTAATAAAATAAGAGCTGTTAAGTACATGGAATGTTCTGCTTTAACACAACGTGGATTAAAACAAGTAAGGAAATCATCGTAATTGATGATGTCTCGCAGATTTCATAATATTTCATTTTATAGGTATTTGACGAAGCTGTGAGAGCAGTACTACGACCGGTACCGCCGAAAAGAAATCAACGTAAATGCTCTATTCTCTAGTTGTTTTACAAACATTCTCCTTTCGCTGCCATTCAAAAGTTACAAAGCAACAAAAAGGCTGCTTCTTGTATTATTTTTTTTAATAATATGTGTATTTTTTTAAATTTAAATACTTATCGTGTATTCCTCGACTATGTGAACTCAAAACTCATTGATAATTTCAGAAATTATGGTTGGCATTATCTTTTTTTCATCGTCATTTTTCATTTATCGTGTGTTTTCATTTTCATTAGTTTTGGCATTTTTTTAAATTAACGCTCTCAGGTATATCTCATCATTGAAATCTCTTTTATATTTGTTTTGTAATTAATGAATTTTTCGTTAGGTAGCTTTTTTCTGCATATCATTTATGATTTATACTAATTAATGATAAATGAATTTTCACTTTTACGGTGTAAATTTTCATTACGTTGGTTGAACGCGTGGTCTAAGTGTTTTTTTTTTAACATCATATTGTAATATTTATTTTATAATACTCTTAGAGTTTAGTTTATTTCTACATGATTATTTACAAATATGGTAAGGTAGATGAATGATTATGGTTGTACATTTTATATAACCTCTAATATTTGTTTAGCTGTTTACCTTTATTTTCATTTTAATGTCTAGTCACATTTTCATTTTTAATTACACATAATACTTCCTGATTTGTGTATTTAAAGATACATTTTGTTTTTTTTTCTAATACAAATAAATTATACTCCATCGTTTTTTATATGAATGTAAAAAAAATAATGAAAACGCTAAAGTCAACGTATTTATTACGAACTACATTTTTAATGGTACGAACACAAAGTTTTTACTAATATTTCAGTTCTGTCGATCGATTCTGATTTTTTCTTGAATTTAACTAGATTCTTTTGATGTAGTTGCAAATGATACTGATAACTTTTCTTATGAATAAATTCTTGGCAACAACTGGCAATCGGACATTTGAATCGAATTTGTTCATCATGCTGCGACTTATGTTTGTTACAGTTACGTTTAAAGTGGTAAAGCTTGGTACAGTCAGGCTTTTCGCATACGAACGGTTCTACAAATTCGAGATGTAACGTCCGAATATGAGTTCTAAGTGAGTTTTTCGTCTTTACTATGGCACCACAATGAGCACACTCGAATCGCGACTCGTGATTGATTAAATGTCTTCGTAAATCCCACGAATTGGTGAAATTTTTGTCACAGAATTCACATTTATAGGTAATATGTGTTTTTTCATGTTTCAAAAGTTCTCTTTTCCATTTACCGCTGAAATCCTCGCCGCAAAATTGACACTTTCGATTAGCAGGTCCTTCGTGACGTTTCATATGGTTACTTAAAGATAAAGTTGTTCTAAAACGACGATTACATTTCTGGCAATAAAACGGCGTCGAATGATTATTCTCATGTCTTTGGAGACCCCATAATGTTTGAAATGTTGCACCACATGAGTTATAGGAACAAGTGAAAACTATCTTGGAGTCGGACTTATTATTACTATGCGAACATTTGATGTGTCGCTGTAAATGACTAGAAGAAGAGTAGGATTTGTCACATCCTGGAACGGTACATGTGAACGGCTTCGCACCAATGTGCAGGTTATAGTGGTTTTTCAATTTGTACGGGCGATGAAACGTTTTGTTGCAATTTTCGAATGTACAAGTATAAATTGCCATTTCGCCGATGACTGAAGATACGAAATAACATTTGAGATGTCGCCTGGAAAAAGATGATGAATTGTAATATTGAGAATGATACATAATGTTGAAGAATGTGAAATGAAAAGTTTGATAAAAATACACTTACGTGAAAGTGAAAACGAGAAGTCAAAGTCGTAAAGGCTTTAAAAGTTCTGAAAGTTAAAGCACATTGAACGATTCGAAAAAATGTGCAAATCTTAAAAAATGAGCTTAACTTAAATCCAAACCAAATATTCCAAAATGATAACAAAAGCAGTGTGTTCCTCGCTAGGGCTTTTTAGTTTTTAAGAAAAAAATGTGGAGAAAAAAGTAATTTAATAATGGTAAAGTTGTTACACTGATATTCTGTTTCGGTTTTAGAAGTTACCTACTTATTTACCTATCTACTTTATTTTTAATTTTTTTTAGTTTTTTTGATTTCGGACTACAAAATTTTGTCTGTGATAAAACTTTGAGGTTGTTGAGTTTGAGGTTTTGAGGTTTTTGAGTAGTTTGATTTTTGATTATTAAATTTTTTTTAAATCAATACTTTTTTGAATTATATCGGTGAAAATGGTGACTATTAAATGACTGATTTACAGTTACATGATCTCGGCTCTTGGCTTCATGCTTCATGTATGACATATTTGCACGACTACCAGTAATATTTTAGACGCATTGACGCCTTCATTATTATCTCCCTCTTTTACCATGGTAAGAAAATTCTCAATTAAATTGATAATTAGAATGATTGCATTATTCCTTTCAAAATAAAAATATGCATATTAGATTCTATTTCATGTACTGATGAATCATCAGCAACGAATGCATTGTTTTGTTTTATTTTCATCCATATTTTATGCTACACGTAATCAGATCTAATCATCCATAAAAGCGACAAAGCTATTGAATGATTTAAATATTTTACAATTTTCCAGATGCAGTTCATGTTATTATTTAGTCGACAAGGGAAGTTGCGATTACAGAAATGGTACGTTGCACATCCCGACAAAACCAAGAAGAAAATTACCAGAGATCTCATTACCACTATTCTAGCCAGAAAACCAAAAATGTGCAGTTTCTTAGAATGGAAAGACCTGAAAATTGTCTATAAAAGGTGATTAAGACTGACTTATTTTATTCTCAACTTGAATCTTTCTGATATTAATTTTCAATTGCTTATTTTACAGATACGCAAGTTTGTACTTTTGTTGCGCTATAGAACAAAGTGATAATGAATTATTGACGTTGGAAATAATTCATCGATACGTCGAACTGTTGGATAAATATTTCGGCAGCGTATGTTTACTATTTTCACATTTCTTCTCGCTCATTAAAAAATGTTTGTTGAATCACCAATTGCTTGCAGGTATGCGAACTCGATATCATTTTCAATTTCGAAAAGGCTTATTTCATATTGGACGAGTTACTATTGGGCGGCGAAGTACAAGAAACCAGCAAGAAGAACGTTTTGAAAGCGGTCGCAGCCCAAGATCTATTGCAAGAGGTTAGTAATAAAGATGATCGCCTACATGATTACTAATTTTTATGAAATAACTTGGAAAAACACCTCCGACGAAGCATTTGTAGTTGTGGATATTTTCATTTCGGATATATTAGTTACCTTATTGATTTTAATTATACTTTCCCTACTGCACCCCGAATAGTTACCTAGTCAATGATGAAAACGCATGCCATTCACGTTGAATTTTGTGTTTATTGGTCACGTTGATGAATGTGGCACGTGGTTAATTTTTTCGCTTATATTCTCACTTTTTTTTATCCTGAAACTTTCACGTTAGCCAAAAAATTATTGTTCCTCAAATAGCACAGCTATTAGATTATGTTTGTGTACTCGAATTGCATGAATAACAATAAAAAATCATGCGATTAATTTTTAAGGTGTTTTGTTATGTACGTTTGTAATGATTGTATTACGGTATGTTTGTTTCTTGGATGAATTCACTTTGAGAGAGACTTGTCAATGCGGGAAGGAAATCTTGCATGTATTTAATCATAATTATCTTATTACTAACGAGACCAAATTTAATGGGTGATATTTGATTGGCGTTGTAGACGTTACTTCCAATTTATTTGTTAGATTTCCTTTTACGATGTTTTAATTTCCAATGCGATAAGTTCATTACGTCGCATCATTGTTTTAAAATACTCTAGTCTCCTGGTTGTACGTAATATGAATTTTAAAAATGAAGTTTTTGAATCATGCTGCTTCAAAAGCTTCTCATTCACTATAATGCCAACATATTTAAGGTACTTATATGGTTATTATATTAATTGTGGCTTTTGCGATCTTCTTAACGAGCATAACGCAGGTGAATGTACATTGTAGTTTGGTTTTGGTGTCGCTTATGGGATTTTTGAGTTAAATTGCAACTTGTTTAGTGTATTTATAACGTAACAAATTGTTCAAAAGCTTCCGCAGCTTTCAAAAAGGTTCATAAAACGAATCGAAACTATTTCAAATTTGCCATCGCTTCTGAACAATTTGTCCCAATCGTATTATTAGTAATTTTAGTTATCGTTGGTGGGCGTGTGTGTTGGTTTTTTTTTAGGATGAAGCGGTGGAGGGTACTTTGAAGGAAATTGGGTTGCTTTAATTAGCACATTCCTACCAAACATTGGCTCGAATTGTTTCATTTACCATATCCACTCGTGCAGATCCATCTGCGTTTTTTGAGTGTTAAACATTTTTTCTTGAGACCAAAGATACATGAAGACAAATTCTGGTTATATCGTTTGTTATGGTGGTATTTCCGGTAATGGCTATTTCATCGTGTGCTTTCACATCACAATTTTATCAAATATTTTTAAAACGAGAATTCAATCAATAATACTCACGTAAATCAAAATTCTCGCGTTCATTTTTCAGTGCTACAGTTTATTTTTTCATTTATTTTTTTACTGAAAAAGTTTCTTCTGTACATACTTATGTGAATTAAAATGGAATTGAACTAAAGACGGGCATTCGTAAATTTTTCAGAGTTGCACTCATACTCTGAGATTAGGCCATTGCTGGAATCAAATATGGATTTTTGTACCTATTTTTTTCATTCGTGTGATTTTATTATTTATATTATTTTGATATTGCATTTGTCGAAAGCTGTTTTTTTTTTTAAATAGCGAAATTTATTTTAAATAATTTTTCAATGTACTCGTATTCTCTCATTTTAAAAATGATTGTTCATTTCATAAAAGTTTCAATTTTGTCATGTTGTAATGGAAAATCATTAGGAGGAAATTACAGTGGCGCTTTTTTTTTTTGAAATTAATTTTAAATTTATTATTATACCAAAGATCTGGGAAACTTGGAAATAGCTAGGTGAGCGAATCGTAGTGTACAGTCGCACAGTCTTTTCACTTTATCTGCTTCCAAGTCGTCAAGGGATGCTTATGATTATTTTGAAAGATAGATTATCGCTAATTTAGTCTTTGCTTGGGATTTGTACGTGAATTATCTTCACTGGATAATATTTTATCAGCTTGGTTTTGTTTAGCGTTAAAAAATGTACATTCACTTTTACTGCAACTTATGTTGATTTTTGTGATTAACGTGCTCATGAATCTCAAGACTGAAAGATAACTGTAAAAGCCACTGAAATTTTCATTTCGAAATACTATTTGAATAATCAAAAGTACAAATTTAGTGATATTCTCTGATGTCGAACTCGATGTACGTATGTAATTTATGTGAACATTGTACTATATTTAATCATGTAAAACGAATTGTGTACGTAAAACGATACAAATAAATTATTAAAAAATTTTCCACCGTATTTTACATTTTCTTTTAAATTTTAAATGTTTTCTTGTGTTTGTGTTTTGTTACGGTGAATGGGTATTGTATTAACAGTGTTGCATGAACGATGGTGTTGTGTTTTGGTTTGTGGTAAAGCTTAACACGTGCAAAACATCGCCGGAACATATTCATGTCGTGACTCAATGATGAAAATTTCAAGTTTGAAAGTTGATCCAAAGAGGTAATTTTTTAAAGGCACTTCAGCACCTCACCTTTGAATAACTCTAATGCTCGTAGCGTTAGATTAGTTTGTTGAATCCAACGTAACTTTGTATCTTGAAAATTTCCCATTAATATCTGTAAATTGTACTCACTTTTCACCTAACTTTTCTGGGATATCTGCGTGAATTGTTCTATTTTGGTTTGAATTAATGTGTTTTGATATTGTGAGACTGAAATATTGAGAATTTCTTGAAATAGTTTTGTAATAATTCAATATTTATGTTATGTAAATAATAATCAAATATTTTGTTTATAGGAAGAGACTCCACAAGGATTCTTTGAAGATCATGGACTTGGGTAATGAGCAGAGTGCAGTGATTTTTATAAACTTAATATTTGTTTTTCAATACCGTATCGTTGGACTCTCATAATTTCGATTGACATAATCTGCATCGAATAAATTAACGAATTTATGTTTACAAATTATACATATATTTAAAATTTATTACATAAACAGTATTATTACTATATCGTGAAAGCTACGTATAAACAATCTATTCAACGAAAGGAAATTAAACATATATATCTGAAAGCAAAAAAATCAAGGATTTGAAAGATATCTTACAAGATCGTTTAGAATCCGTCCATTATTATTTGTATTATTTTATTATTTCTATTGTAATAAAAACTTGTGTTTGTCGAAGTATAAATAATATCAAAAATTAAAGGACCATTTAAATAAAAACCTACACACTTCATTGAGAATCGCTGGAGGAAGAGCTACTGCTATCGGTAGACATGACTTCAACGTCTTCGGCATCTTTATTATGATTTCTAGTATCGATTGAGACAGAACTTTGACCAGGAACAGTCATATGCATCTCACCGGATGAATGCCAAGCGAACTGATTCGCAATAGAAGCTGGAGGTTCTGAAATTGTATCGTAACACGTTAGTAGTACAAATGATCAGAGTTGATTTCGTAATATAACTTATATTATTACCATTAGATCCTTGAGGATGATTGGATCGATGAATATCCTGCAGATTTCCAGGTTGTGGCATCATATGGCCGTTGATAGGAGGATCATTGTATCTGGATAATAATCCCAATCGCATATCGATATCTAATACGGAAATTTTTACAGTTAATACCAGATATGAGAAAAGAGGAAAGGTATTAGATATAATTTAAAATAAATACCTGTCGGATAAGGTCGGCGAGGATCTCCTGGTTGCCACGTTAACGGAGCACAGACAGCTTCAGATGAACTTATTCTATGAGCGTATTTAATCAATTCTTCAGAAGAAACCGGTCGTTTATTCGCTTTATTAATAGATTGCAACTTTTGCTTAGCTTGGAAGTTGGCAGTTGCCTATAAATAACAACGAATGAAGTTGAATTCAAATATATAATGTAGATATGAAATTTGTTCGTTATTTACCAGAATTTGCTCAGATTCTTTCAACAAACGTTCAAATTGCTGGATATATTGGTCTTGTCGTTCCACCTCATTCTTCAATAGGTTCATCTTTTCGTTAATTTTAGCTTGTTCATCTGCCAGCTTCAACGTATCTTTCAACTCTTTCTCTTTGGCTATCAGTAATTTGGTCAAACTTAGTTGCTCCGCTCCGATCATTTTTTGATGTTTGATGGAAATTGCGTTTTCAAGTATTTCTCTAGATCAGAAAATTGAGCAAATATTCATGAATTTATTTCGTAACCATAGTGATATTGCAAAAAATTCAAGTTCTAGAGAGTGGCACTAGTTGACTCATCAGAAGTGCTTCGAAATGAATGAATCTCAGAGATAGGAAATACATAAATAGTTACTCACTTAGTGACAATTTCGACATCATCGATGATTGACAGCAATTTTTCGCGAGTACTGAGTGATGGGGCTGACATTTTGATAGAAATTTGAATTCGGTTTACAACTTATGAAATCATATAGTCAATGTTTGGTCGCCGGAATAATATCATTAGAATCTGTTCAGATTTCGAAAAGTTCTGAGTATTTTAATTAACTTGAACGAACACAAAATAAACAACTTTTCCATACGAATAAAGAACTCGAAAGTTGCTCAAAACCTTTCATGAACTTTTGAAGAAAGAAGTAAACAGAACTTTTTTGATAACAACAAATTATTTTATGAACGAATTCGTTCGTTTTTACAAGTTAATCATCCAATTCCAAATCAGTGATTCGCATCATCTCTAAAAGTTGAAAAAGTTGCCTATTCTGATGTAAAGTAGGAAAAAATTTATTTCTTAATTTTTTAATTATTTTTACGTTGTACCCGAAGATTTATAATGATTATACGAATCTAATCGTATCGTAAGTGTAAATGGTAAGAAGCGTAAGAAAAAATAAATATGAAAAGAAAAAAGGGGCTGGAGCGAGATAAATCACGAGAAATTTGAAGAACCCTTTCTCCTCAGCCTTTGTACGGTTAAGAAAGAGGAGAAGAGAATGGAAGAAGAAAGATCGATTTTGACGTATGGTAATTAGGGAGTTACAAAATCATGGTGAGATGCAAAGCGATAAAGGGTGGAGTTTATGTTCCAAGAAGGTGGTAAGAAGGAAGGTGAAAATTCAAAATAAAATTCCGCTCTGGGGAGAGGTCCAGGAATATTTTTAATTATTTCTATTCAGCTTTGGAGTGGGGTTCAGGGGGAAATTTGGATTTCCGGAATTCAGCTCTTAAAAGGGAGTAGAGAAGAAATTATTTTCATTCAGTCGTCAGCCAAGAAAAGTAATTTCAATTGTTTCAAGGTTTCAACCCTTTCCTCTGAAACAAAACAAAAAAAAAACAAAAAGAAATTCAAAAAATAAAAATGTTTTTTGAAAAAATCAAAAGAAGTTCTTGCATCAGTTTTGAAAACTATTTCATTACCTAGGTACCTATTTATAATTTCACAGTAAAAAATAAAAATAAATTCTAAAAAGTCCAACGCAATAAAAATATAATGTGGTATATTGAAGCACATTTAATTCTATGTGTAAGTATAAAATATTGATTTTCTACTACTTACCTACTAGTATTAACATTAGTATTTTGAAAAATTCTCACCGAAGGAAAATTGCTATTTTTTTGGAAATGTCACTTAAATTATTCAATGTACCTATATAGGTATAAATATTGAGAAGCTACCTAGGTACCTACTACATACGTAGTTGCTCGTTAGTTATACAGACAATATTGTGAAATTCTATTCAGAATATTCTTGAGGAGCAATTTTTCGTTGAAGATTGGAAGGGGCGAATGAGCTGATTTTTTAAAAATAAATAAGTAGGTACTCGCCTGTATGAAGTAAAATTAATTTAATGAAAAATGTTTATAAAATAAAATTTTTAAAAATAGGTTTTGTCACACTATACATATGTACTTAACTACTTATCTACTTTTCTTTTTTATGCCTTCTCAAATTGGAATTTCCACCACCAATTAATTGGCATTCCTTCTATTTCTGATATTTTCTCGGTTATTATTTACAAGTTTGTTTTGACTATAGGTATGATTTTTCTAAAAAACCTAGATAGGTATATGGTATTTACTTACGGTTTTTTTTTGTTTTTTTTTGTAAACTACAAAAATGTTGGGGACGAAATTTCATGTTGAGGAGAGGCTTGTTGGGGAGATACGAGATACTTCTCGTTGGCTCAAGGATATCATTGCACTACTGTGCGTAAAATATTACTACGATAAGTGGAATTTTTATTAAAAAATTGACTGAGTAAGTAATTTAAATTAAAAAATCATTTAAAAAACTATCGACTTTTAGATTTAATTCCATCACAAATTATCTATCAACACTACCTTTAAGCCTTAAAAAGCTAATAATTTGCGATTCACCCCACGACATTTCAAATTCAAGGTTACACATGCGACTTGAAAAATAAAATCGTCTTTAAAAATGCCAGATAGGTAAGTACAGCATTTATCAAGACATAAAAGTTTACGTAAGCTTAAACTTTCAATTTTGTGAAATTTTAATCCGCCCTAACAATGTTAAAAAATCGATTTATTTTCCCAAAATTGAGAACTACGACACCTAAAAGCCTATGTTTCAAATATATAGCCTTTTCTTTTTTTTCCAAGGGTATAAAAAGTTTTATAAAAATACTGGAGACAGGAAAAGTTCAAATTTATAGCCCGGATTTCAATAACGCCTTTGAAGAACAGGAAAACGAAAAGCTTTCTATTTAATTGAATAAAATATGAGAAATTTCAACAGCGAATACAAAATATAGTACATCTGTTTCAAATATAATAAGAACGCATGCGTTCTTGAAATCAATATCTTGAATTTTGCATTATACCTAGAGTTTTTTTTTTCTGATAAACAAAGATTATTGCTTTAGACAGAAACGCAGTAAAGTGTGTCATTTTATTTCATCGACGTTTATATCCGCTAGCAATGCGTGACGTGCATTATTTTCGTTAATTTTTCGCCATAAAATCTATAAATGACATCGCGATTCTTTTTACGACTGGCGCGATTAAATATGTGTTCTTTTCTCGGTGTAAAGCTCGAGATTGGTGCACATTCCGCAGTATTTCATTACGTCGCACCAAACATCCGCATGAATATGACTTGAATCGATTTTAGGTAAAATTTGCAATAACAGCATCCTCGTTCAGAATGAAGAACGATAATGATATTCAGACTATATACAATCCTATGAATAATGTTCGATCTCATCCAAATCCTGCCACGAATCGAGAGATTCCTCCTATTAGAGCTGCGTCCAGAGATGGATCCTATCATAGCGTCGAATCAGGTAAATAATTATATCATATGTACTTACCGATCAACTTTATTAGAGGTGTTTTTCAGGTCAATGATAAAGTTGCTATTTTTATGTTTTTCAGCCGATCTTCCTCGAGAAGAGACAGAAGAATTGGTTGGAAAAAAAGGAGGATGTAAAGATAAATTATGTAAATTTAGGCATGCATGCTGTTCACCACCAGCTAAAAAAGTAAGAAAAATAATCCAGAAATATTCGATACCGGCCTTGAAATAGATTCTTAATTAAATTTTTTTTTATAGATTTATTGTGGAGTATGGGTGACAGTTTGTATAACAGCATCATGGGTGGCTAGCACCCATTTTATAAAATATTTGTTTCATTCCTACGCGCTGATAGCAACATTAAATGGCACAATGTACAGACCCTATTTTGAACATGTGAGTGCAATTATTAATTTAAATAAGGAAATATATTTATTTTTAATTTTTATTCTGAATTGCGATTGTAGATGGAATTTTATAATGCGCCATTTTTTACAACCTGGTTCTGCACGAATTGGATGGTACTTTTTTTTCCAATTTATTATCTTGCTCAACTTGCCTCATCTCGTGCCTTAACTCCAACCGAAATATTGTGCGAAAGCGTGAGAAATTTTAGAAATAGTCGTTTCACTGCAGGTTAATTTTCATTTTTTTAAAAGTAATACCTATTCAGTTTAATCATTATTATGTTTTATGTTTTATTATTTGATTTCAGGACGATTTCTAATAAGATGCAGTTTTTTCTGCATATTATGGGTTTTAACCAATTATATGTACGTGTATTCTTTAAGGATTCTTTTAGCAACAGACGTAATAGCATTATTTGCCACAAATGTCGTTTATGTTTACTTACTGTCTTGGGTTATTTTACATGAACAGTTCGTTGGATTAAGAGTAAGTTGATAACCGACTTATTTCTAAATAAATTATTACTATGTTGGTATACTACCTACTGGAAAAATTCAAATTATTTTTTTATGTCGACAGATTGTAGCAATAATTTTATGTGATACTGGAGTAGCATTATTAGTTTACATGGATGGAATTTCCCAAAGTTCCACAATGAATAGTGTTCTCTTAGCTGCTTCAGCTGCTGTCGGTTTTGCTGTTTATAAAGTATGCATTTTCTCAGAGAGTTTGAATTTTGAAAGAGTACTTTTTGTCTTTACGATTGATTTTTTTCAACAGATTTTATTCAAAAAAACTTTCGGCGAAGTTAGCTTAGGACAAATTAGTTTGTTTTTTTCGCTAATTGGCATGTTAAACGCAACATTACTATGGCCACTTTGTCTAGTTTTATATTTTACCGGAGTCGAAGTCCTGCAATGGGATAGACTCCCTTGGACCATTCTTTTCGGCGCCAGTTTGTTTTCTCTAAGTAAGCAAAATATTTCTAATATCTACTAACATTTTAAAATCTGTTCATGTATTATATTTTAAATGGAAAATTATCTTGTTACAGTAACCAACCTACTAGGAAATTTCAGTTTTGCTATAACTTATGACTTATTTATAACACTAGGACTGATTACTTCTGTACCAGTTTCAGCAGGTATTCAAATATTGTTTATTTTTTCTCCTTTTTTTGACAAAATTGATTTGATAATTCTACTTTGAATTTAGAAATTGCTGATCGTATCGATTGAAATTATCAAATCAATAAAATAATCAAATAAAGGATGGGTATTCATAGGATTCATAGTGAGTCGTCTGCCAAACAAAAAATTTGGGAATAATCGTGAACCACTAAAAGGTGTTAGATCTACATATTGTCTATTTTTTAACTTGAAGGGGCAACGTCTGTTTGAAAAAAATACGAACACTTCTACATTAAAATTTTTTGCCCAACGTAACAATTGAAAGGCCACGAAAAAAATTATATTTTTAAAAATAAAAAAATCAATTAAGAAAATGAGAACATTACCTAGTTTGTTTTAAAAAATGAACAAATTTTCTTTTCATGGTTTTTGCCATACGATAACGTTGAAAGGGCCATGAATTTATATATTTATTATTTTGTATATAAATTCAGAATTGAGAAAACTTGAAAATTTTTTGAGTATCCGTTCAGTTTGAATGATTGTGGTCCCTTCAATTTTAAAATAAGATAAAAAAAATCAGGAGAACAAAAAATTTGTGTTATTTTCAGAGCAAATGCTACGCAATATTCATTTCTGTAATTTAATTTTAAAATACTTTTTGGGACTTTTTTTGGAAGGCTCCTTCAATTTTTAATTTAGGCAAAAAATGACAATGAAAATAAATTATTCTTTATTTGAGGTACCTAGCTACCTAGTACCTACCTACCTAGTACCTACTACCAATAAAACCTGCCATTTTTTGAGAAGAAATCTATCCCTTCAATTTTGAAGATAGGCAACATGTTTATTAGAAAAGTATAAAAGTTTCTTAAATTTTGCTGATTTTGAATAAGGGGCCTCTCAGAAAATTTTTTAACCTTCACAGTTATGGATTCTCAAAACAGGGCTATGCGTGAAAAAAATACACTTTCTGATCTTGTAAGTCCCAACCCCGTATTATTTTATTTCTGAAACGCTCTAGTGCTGAAAAGGTACACTTTGAGATGTTGAATCTCGCTGCACATTCTGTTTTATGATTTAAGGTCGACGTAACCCTAGTTTAGGTTCAGGAATTGATGTTTTTTCAACATTCTGAAACAAATTTTTCAACTTAAGATAAAACTGGTATTCTTTAAAATAAAAATTGATGATGAGGATTTATGAGAATGAAATTTGAAATCCTCTATGTATATTTAATTGAGTAATAAAATAAAAATAAAAATCATTCCACCCTATATAAATTTTGAAACTTTAAACATCAAAAGCTATGTTTTTTCCAAAATTAGCCTTATTTTGAGAACCCATAATTTCCTGCAAAAGGGTCCATGAGAGTCGAAAATTTTTCTGGGAATTTCCCCATCATAAAAAATGAGCAAAATTGAAGAAACTCTTTTCTTCCACTCCACTCCACTCTATGTTCATCTAACTATCCAACACATTTTAAACATTTTTAGTGGTGCCCAGTTATATTCAAATTTTTGTTCGGCAGCCCTTTTTGCCAGATACCCTGCATAATGCCTGTTTTAGGCAGTCCCCTTCCGCATCAGCAACCTCAAACGAGACCCCTCAATTTTTTTGTTTTTAACGTCCTAAATGATAATTTGAAGTAAATTTTCTAAAAATAAAAAATCCATTTGGGGCACTTCACTGAGGATGGCAAAAGTTGATAATTGAAAAGAATTTTGGGAATCACTAAATAATTTTTTTCAAGCTTTTTGGGCGTAAAAATTATTTGTTTGAGTGAGTTACTGTAAAAATGGGTCAATTTTTTGGTAATCGACATTTCGAGGCAAAGAGTGGAGGAGGAGTTATTTTGTTTAAAAAATTTTAGTCATCATACTGGCATAGGTACTATTTTCTTTTATTAATGGTTTACCTTTTAGTAGGTATCTGAAAGACCTCCAACCTGCTAAAATTTTGTTGTTGGTATCTACCTGGAACATACTTACCTAAAAATTAAATTTTCGACCTTTCTGAGTTTTTAGCATTTTGAAATCCCTGGAAAAGTTATGAAGTTGTAGTTTGCACCACAAAGCATGGTTTTTCATATGTTACAAGTCAACTATTCCTTCACATCAAAAAATATCTTAAATTTTTAAATCTGTAATCAGTTTTTGAACTCCCTTCTTTTTGAGTACCCCTGAAAAAAGTACTAATGTCCATTATTAGTGATCAATAATTTTTGATTTGTTTTATTGGTAATTTTTCGAGCTCAATTTTTTTTTCAAAATGAGCATTAGTTATTGATGTTTTTTTCCAGAGGTACCGAAAGTGAGCCTAAAATACAAAAACTCGTTCTGGACTTACGAATATGTACAATAAAATTAACATAGGTACTTAACTGAACTTCTTGACCTAATGGAAAAACTGGGTATTTATTAAAAAATGTGTTTTACTGCAACTTTATTAGCTTTTCTATAGTTCTCAAACTATGAAAAATTCAAAAAAATCAAAAATTTAGTGTTTAGGCATTGCAGAAAAATTCTATAGCATCAAAATTTAGTAGAGTAGAGGTTCTTGAAATCTAATTTAACCCGCGGTTGGTCGCATCACTGTCTCTCAGACCAGTTGAAATGGCAACACTGTCTGCGACAAGAGGGGGTTGTAGTGGACCAGGTACAAGCTAAAAAAAAGTCACTTGTCGAAGAAATTGCATATTCAAGTTTTGAAGGGGCAACTAAAATCATTTTCATGAATTTTTAAGGAAATTAATCAAAAATATTTTTTTTAGTTTTTTCGGATGAAGTAAAATATTTTTGAGTAGATTGAAGGCGGGAGAAACAATCAACATACTAATTGCCTATGTACTTCTTGAAGGGGCAAACTGAGCCTACCGGTCTGACAGACAGTGATGCGACCAGTAGCGTTATTTTTTTCCATACGACCATCGTAGGGTTAAAAATGTTTTCAATAAAATTCAAAGAAATTGATAAAGTAAGAGATCTTTACGAAAAATAGTTGAAATTTTTTTTGAAAAATAGCCCACTTTTGTCCCAAAAGGTCGATTACCAAAAAATGACTCAGTTTCACTCTGCTAAAAATTATTCAGTGATTCCCAAAATTGTTCTAATTTTCAACTTTGAGAATCCTTAGAGCTCTAAAAATGATTTTTTGGGCTCATTCAAAGCTTTGAAAGATATAAATTTTAAGAGACCTGGTTTTGGGTGAGGCCGGGGGGGGGGGGTATAACGGATCTTATATACTCATCCTTATTTTCTATGTAAAAATATTATTATTTAGCTGTATCCTTATGAGCTTTTAACGATGATTGTACTGGTTCTTTTTTTTTTTAGCTTTAGACGTAGTACTGTACGGAACTCATTTCTATGGCATGAAACTAGCTGGTATAATTTTAATATCGATCGGATTTTTCTTAGTTATGTTTCCTGATAATTGGCCAGATTATATAACACGATTACTTAGGTTGGTTATTAAATGCAGTATTAACACAAAGTTAAAAAACCATCACAAAATTTCATAACGTAGATTTAACGGTAAATTTACTTACTCTACATAGGAGTATTTACATAAAGTACATTTTACCTATAGGTATATGACTTAATAATTATACTGTAGAAAATCAGCGATGTTGAATGAACACCTCTTGATTTGATACGAGTAGGTACTTTTCAGTAGTTATTTGTAGGTAAATCGTTGGAATTTTTTGTGAAAATGAATTCAATCCTTTATTTTTGGCATATAATTACAGAAATACTTAAAAAGACAATTTTCCCATGTAGGCCTATAAACATTTAATGTATTCAACAAGATCTTCCCGCGATCTTGAGATTAGCAACATGCAAAGGTAAATTTTTGCGAAAAAGTTCACCAATCGATTTAATAATTTCGTCCTTGAATTTTAAACATTCACGAACTGTTGATTGTAACTCGAAATGTAACCGAATACCTGCTTAATTCGTTTCAATCGGCGTCAAAAACTTTCACACCCAAACACTCCGTTGGAAATTTTGAATATCGATTCATACCACGTATTTTCATTATGTATCCATGGTAATCGTAGATCATTCGAGTAGACCCTATACCTCCAATACCTATAAATAATTGATCATTTAAACCTTATTTGTTTCCAGGAATATAATTTTAATGAGTCGCAATGCGCGGTGAGTTCATTTTGTTAAACTGCATGATATAGCTTGATTAAAAAACCAAACTGAAACAATGCATGATTAAAGTTTAAATCGATACTACAATAAAACGTAGCTAAGTGTTTGAAAAAAATTGGCAGAAATATCTCGAAAAATATCAACTTATTCACGCTTCTTGAATGACGATGAGTTTTGAGAAAGTGTGTTACGCTTGCAGAGTTTACGAATTTTTAGAAGTTGAACAATTTTTTGAGTGTTTGTCTTTCTTTCTGAATTCGCTTTTAGTAGCACAGCTGCACGGTGTGTCTGTTTTGTTTTGAATATTTTTTTCGTTTGTTATGAAGTTATACTATGAAACAGCAGAATAGAAAAGGATTAAATAAATAGTTTAATTTAGTATTTTCTTCGATATTGTAATTAAGATTATTTTACGTTTTATAGCGTAAAATTCAATGTTGAAAATACGGATAACATTCAAGTCAGTAAGGTTTTATGTTCGTTTTTTTTCTTTCATTTTTGTTGATTAAATGCTTTCGCTTCGTACACTAGTGCATTTTCAGCAAAGTTAAATTTTTTAGCATGTAAAATTTGTGCTCATGGGTAAGCATTGTGTAAAAATTGATGAATAAATTGATGCTAAGTATTATTATATTCGACGGTTTGTTCCAGATGGAACCGAAAGAATCGCGGGGCACAAATGTCTAATCAAAGGACTGACGTAGATTATAGAACCGGATATATTCGTTCTCATTTAAGATCGCCTTCTGGACGTGTACGTTAATAATTAATAAGTACTTTTCAATTATTTTTCTTCTCATTTGTACGTATTCAATTCGCATGTAGTGTACCGTGACATATCTACGTATAGTTACTTATGAAAAAGTTGTAACACTGAAACCATTTTGAATATTTTTCGTTATGTTTGTGTATTTTATTAACTTTTCTTTTGTATTCGATATTATTGAAATAATTTAAAACTGCCTGTAACAATTACCCTTTCCAGTTCTATAAATTTATTAAGATTTTATCAGTCACTGTGTATATATTTTTTTGACGTGTTACCAAAGATATCTGCATGTTTATGCCGAATAAAATATTTCGATAGTTTTCAAATTTTCATCGCGGATAATTCTATTATTAAGTTAGAATCTTCATTTTTTCCCTACTTTTTACGAAAAATAAAAGTCTAGCTTTTAAATGTATGGATAACAATTGTATTACCAGATTTGAAAAACAAATTTATATTGATTAGGAAAACCGATGATTATTTTTTCTTCATTTTAGACCTTCTTGATTTTCCTGGTCGTTTATTCTTAGATTTTTTATCGATGGTGTTCTTGAATTTATCTTTCTTTTTACCTCCGAAGCCGAATTTCTCGTTTTTAAGTTGACGTTTCTTATTGGGCCTGGAATACGAGAAATGTTAATACAGTTCGATAAGAATTTAAACGTGGTAATTTAGAGATTTACTTTTTGCCCGGATTATCTTGCTGAGATTTATTTTCCAAGAAGTCCAAATCGGTTCGCATTCCTTTTCTGTATTTTTTAATATTTTCCATTAAATCGCGTTTTTCTTTGTGTTTACGGAGGGTGCTGTCGACTTGTTTTTTCTTAGCTAATTTTCTTTCAGCTCTTATTTTCTTAACCTTCTCGCTACGTTCTAATCCGGCTTGTTTTTCTAGCAGGGAATGTCTAACCTAGATCCGTAAAAGAATAATATAAATACGCACAGAGGATATAAATTGACCAAAATTTTCAAAAATAGGTTACTTTTTGCATATGCTCATCGGTTTTCATCATTTCGGCGAAATAGTCATCTGGTCTGATAGTCGGTATGCCTTGTGATTTGACACGAGATAAGCCTTCCATAGCAGCTAACTGAGCTTGTCGATGGAACATAGTTTCTCGTTTAAATTCATTAAGAGCTAAGTTATCCGAGCGTCCTGTTTTGACGAATTCTTCTTGTTCTTTCAACTGATACAACAATCGTAGTTAATTGATACAGAATTACGATGGAAAAATTAAACCAAGTAAAATCCCATTCATTTGATTACCTCTACACTCAACTCCGGTGCCAATTCAGCCTGTTCATTAATGATATCGAATCGTTCCATCCATGGTAAATCTGTCTTAATGGTGTTTAGCTTTGATTTCAATTTTTCCTAAGGGGGAAATTACACTAGAATGATTGAAGATATCGCTACGAATAATGCAAATACAATACAACTTACGACATCGTTCACGAAAATCTTCTTCTCAACGGGGATGTTTAACCCCGGTTTTAAATGTCCGGAGGCATACAGCTCCTGCAGCTGAAAGCAAGATTAGAAAATGCGGTGTAAAGAAATCAATGTGATAACAAGTTACTCGAAGTTTTCAGCTCACCATTTCATCTTCATCTTCTTCATTGCTATCCATCATGTACTCTTCTTCAAGTTCGGTGCTTTTAAAACCCATATATTACAGAATACGTGTTCTAATATTTTTCAAAAAATTGAAAATTGAAAATCAATCTTCAATCGTTCAATCGATAAAATGAGGAAATTATCAGCGCTTCTTTAAAACATAAACACGTGACTCTTCCAAGTTCCACTGCACAGTTGCAGCTAAGGCAAATTGACAACACTGCTAAATTGCAGTGTAACCATTTTTAAAGTCCTAATTTTCGCAATAAAATTATATTAAAATTTTAATTCAAATTTAAAAAAAAATTCAAAGCGTTTTCAAATTTTTAGACGTTTTAAATAGTTATTTCGTACATTTAATTTTTTTTGGTTATAATTTCGCGTAATTTTTCCCATCAATCTTTTGTATTGGGTCAATAAACTTTATTTAACCCCCTCCCTTCCATGAAACAGTTTCAGTCGACAGTCCATCTTGGCGTCTGAGGATTGGTAGACTTCTCAGACTTCTGGTGGAAATTTTTTTCCGGTGGCTTATTCAAAAAATAATTCAGTTTTTGTACTGTTTATTTTGCTTGTATTTTTGGAAATCTGTGATTACGAAACGTTATCTCTTTTCGATTTCGACTGCTGATAAGTGAATTTTGAAAAAAGTGACTAATTGATTATTTTTTCCGAAAGTTTTATTCGTTGAGATTGGGATAAGATGCATTTTAAAAATGTGATTTCGTCAGTTGATAAACTTACGTTATTTGATTTTCTTGCCGTGGCCCAACTTATTAGTTTTCGAAACTAAACGCCCATATCTGAACGAACTTTATTACACTATGGACCACCGTAAACAGTTCTCAAGATCATAAGTGCTCGTCCGAGAAAAAAGATATGTCGAGTCTTTTGAAATTGGCTAAAAACATTCAATAACTTTACATATCGGGTAAGTGATTCCGAATTTTTGCGAATTTGAATTTTGCTATTTTTGTTTGCTTATGCGAGGTACATTTTGTGCAAAAATTTATCAATGTCAAATTTAATATGCGAGACGAAAATGCAGTATTTTTTCGTTTTCGATCAATACTACGTTATAGCGCATTGACGAAAATTTTTGTATTTTTTGCAGAGTTGAATAAGAATCAATGTCATCCTTTTGTAGTCAACGGAATACAAGTTGGGTTGATACGATCTGATATTCTGAAACATCTCCTACAATACCCGAATGTGTTCCGCTTACATTTTGAAAACGTGATATTGAATCCAGCTTTTAAAACTTATGACGAAAGGACTAAAAATGTGGACGCTGTGCTGCGTGATCTGCGCTCCAAGAACGCACTTATCACGTTGAAGGGTTGGAGAGACGAAGTATGGTTTATTTCATCTAACCACCTTGGAGTTTTAAAAATAATTAACTACAGAAATGAATTTTTTCGTACAGGATTTTGAAGTACGTTCATCATACAGTTCAGAATCTTTGTTTAAAATGGATAGATCTGCAACTTGTAAGTATTTCAGATTCACTGTGAGGTCAAGTTTTGATTCGTTATTAATATTTTTGTCGAAGGCTTTAA